>CABFVX010004151.1:0-70892 GCA_902151425.1 Timema shepardi | reverse complement strand
TACGTATTTCTGCACATGATACCAAAGTGAATCAAGTTTGTTACAACTTTTTGATAGGGTTAGACATATTTGTTTATTTTTCCATCATTTTCCCTGAACTGATTGCCATGAGAGCTGAGGCAAGGTCGGCTGTAGGGGAGGAGGAGGCTGAAATAAATGTATTTAAATTAATATTTTCTCATGTAAAGTATCGTAAAGTTATAGCAGAGATTTTATGAGGAATTGGTCAGGGAACTTGGGAAAATAATCAGGGAAAAGTCAGGGAGAATTTTTTTTTACAAATACTGTAGGAACCCTGATGTTCGACCCAGAATGTGCTATATCTGTGTGTGACTCTCAGAACACATTCAGTGATCCAATAGTGGCCAGTTCAACTGCATACATTAGAGTCTCCTCAGCTGGCTACCGAAGAGCATCAAACGATTTGAAACTTCTGGTCTCCCATTACAAGTATTTATAAGTATAATGGAAAACACAATTGAAAAACTGTTTAATAAGTTGTATACTAGCGCCTAACTCAGAAAAGAGTTTTATTGTGTTTTTCAGTTGGTCTCACTGTGTACGATAGTTTTAGTGTTTGTTCTAACATGTATTTAGTTTATAACCTTCATTGTATGATTGACTCTGTCTTGAAATTGTTAACCATCGCTCAAAAGTTAATTTTGTATGTGATAATAAAACAAAAACTAATTGTCGTGCAAGGCGAAACCGGTGAAAGTGTTTCTATTATGTGTCAGGTACTTAATGAAAATGATGTAGATCCCCCTAAGGACATTCCTCCCAAGAAAATCCCTCTGTTAAAATACACCCAAGTAACATCCTTTGATGTGGAAAGGACATTTTCTGTCTGACAAGCGGCAATCATTGACCCCTGAAAACTTTGAAATGTATAATATGGTTTATTGTGCAGCAAATTACAAGTAAGACATCATTATCTGTGCCAGACACATTACAAACAAGATAAATGTTTCTTGCTATGTAAAATATGTATTTTGTATGATATTACATATTTTTTATATATCTATATATTTAACTACATAAAAATCCCAGCTCTAGTCTTGACACAATCACATTGAAAGGTTGCACTCGTTTACAATTTCTCGAACAGTTAATCGATGATTTGAACCCACGATAAGCCTAACTTGGGCCACATGAACGTCTTCAGTTGACGTCGATGGTGGCCTAGAACGTGTATCATCATTTGACTGCTGCCAACTTTGAATTGCCTAAACCACTCATAACACTCTGTACAACCTAAGCACTGATCACCATAAACTTGCTTCATGATTTCAAGAGTCTCTGTAAATGTTTTCTCAAGTTTAACACAAAATTTGATATTGATACCCTGCTCATGAAACTTGGTCATCTCGAAAATCACAACACACAAACACAGACCTCTCCTAAACAAAACAATGCAGTGTGATGACTAATCACAATAGAATGACAAGCTAACTAATAGATTAATTGTTAAGTTTGCCGCTAAGTAACTACAACTTCCTCAAATTTCCACATCACATTGGCGTGGAAACTTTTTGAACAGACCTCCTATAATAAAAACCACAATATTGCATATCAATCATTCTGGCAGGATTGGAATAGTTTTTTTTTTTACCGAAGTATTTCAATTATTAACAAGTGGGTGTTTTGCAAACAAAGCCTTAATTCACTGTCAATAATATTAAAAATATGATAGGTTACTACTTTAATACTAGCGTGTTCCTCGCTCAACCTATTTCATAATTAAATCATGACTAATAGGTAAGAATAAATTTAAATACTACACACACTTTCAAACTTTGATTTCTTTTCTAATATGTGTTTATCTTTTAGAAAGAGCTGTGAAATAATAATCATTCTAATTACCAAGTTTAAACAGGGCTATATTCAGAATATATTATTCTTTTAATAAGGAGCAAAATTAGATAATGTTTTGCATTTTGTGTCTAAACTCTTATATGCTTATGTCTTATCAAATTAAATAATTTCTTTCAAATACTGATCTAATCTGACATCTCTAAATGTATCAAACTGTGTTCCTAAAATCAACAAACTTATTACTAACCCTGGCCATCACTGAATGGGTTTGGAAAAGAGTCGAGCATTACTCTCAAAGTAGCTAGTTGCTACTCCTTGGGACTGAACAAGATTAAGACTTCGATTATATACTTAAACACAGATTATTTATTATAGCTTATTACATTCCAAACCTTATTTCACATTATTTTTGCAACTTGAAAGACACTACTTTCACGTGTTTGTTTCATTTAACCTGTCATCTTCAATGTTTGAATTTTAACTGTGTGTTATTCTTAATTTTTGTTCTGATATCAATTATTTTAATATGTTGTATATGTATTTTTTTGACTGATGATCACCGTTTGACTTGGTAATTATTGTTATATGCCATTGATATATTTTTAGTTTTTTCAATTTTATCTCACATATTTTATGCTTGTTGAAAGAACAGCTTAAAGTGTTTTTTCAATATTAAAGTATATTCATTTTCAACTCAATAATTTTTAACTTGTTATTAATTTCTTCAGTTGTTATATCCTTTTACTTTTCTATCGCTAATCTTAGGTTGGTTTCTAAGTCTTAATCATAATCATTACTGCTCCTTATTTATTTATAATTTAGAATGTTTTCTAAAATGAAACTAAAAAGAGCTGTGTCTCTCTAGCAACTTCTATGATCCTCTGCCTGCTAGAATTATTTTCATCGATAATGCTTACAATGCTTCCTCATTAATTTTGACCATGCATAGTAATAAAGCAATGAGTCCATCTCACCCACTAATGACCATGCTGTGAATAAAACAACATGTAAATACCCTGGCTCCTATTAAATTACTGTGTAGATCTCTTAAATTACAAATGGCTCCAGTTTCACTAGTTGTGCGTTTTTGCATAAATTACATATATTATTTTGATGATATTGAAAATATGTTAAATGAGATTGTGTATATCAAGGGGCACCCTGTATATGTATTTGTAATATCATAAATCTATCTGTTTATATATATGTAACACTCAATCCTAAGTAGCATTTGTATAAGATCGCTTCCAAAATGCAGATGGTTTCACACATCCATATGCTCATTGCCTGAAATAACGACGTAAAAATATTCCCGACACAGAATAAACTTAGAATCTATGTCTGTTTTTATATTATAAATATTACACAATTTTATTTATTTTTCAGGGTGGCTTGATGTTATGGCTGAGATAGTGCACTCTAATGGAAAAGTTATTTATTATAATGGGCATTAATTTGCCTTCTTCTTCTTCTTCTGCTACTGCTGCTGAAGTATTTAAATGATGTGTATATTGGTATTTATTTTTGAAGCTAACTTTATTTTAGTATGATTTGAGTATGCATTTAAAACAGTATGTGGGATCATTGGGGAGAGGTATTGGGAAACCAGAAGCCATGGTTGAAACTGACATTAAGTGCATAAAGTGACACCAAATGTCTACCATATATCTACTAAAACAATAAATGTGGTATTTTTTAAAGTATTTTGTAAGTTTGTTGAAAAGTTAAGTAAATCTCCCAACATTAAAAGTGCTGCAAATTATTTTGCTGTAAATAAACAATCTACTATGAAGATATTATTTTATAAAAATGCATACTTATGAAATGGATGAACACAAATAGTGACAATAATAATAAGGTTGAAGAGATATGTCGCTGTGTTATATCATCTGGATGGATGAAAGAAAGAAATCTATTTTGTTAGCGAGTGGAATGTCTGGTGTGAAACGTAAATTATTTGTTTGGCAGTGGGTACATCTTAGTGACCAAAAGTGGTACCATTTTCTGACTTTTTGCATTACTGTACTGAAAGCTTTGTCCTCTATAAATTACTAATTAATAGTGTTTGATAAGGTAATATACCTATTTCATAACTTTCCTAGTAGGTTTATGAAATGCTGCGCCTAAAATAAGTTAATGTGTGATCTTTTGTTAAGTGTAATAATGTATAGAAGAAAGCACACTATACAAATGAAGTATATGTGATAGGTGAAGCTTGGAAGATATGATTATTATTACAGAGATCAGCCACATGCGAATCGTATTCGATTAGTATTCATTTTATTCTAAATATCGTTTGTTAAATAATCAGTTAATTTTGCAGATTATGTGATATTAAAATGTTTGTTAAAACGCCTTTTATGTCATTATTATGAATACTTTTATAACTTTTGGCCATTGTTAAATAATTATAGCCTTCAATATCATTCCTTCTGATGTAGTGTGATAGATTGGTGAATAACAATAGGATCATTATATTCTCAATAGTAATATATAAATACAATAAAATACTAAATCCTGATTCACAGGTTCGCCGAAAATACAGCCGAATCTGCCAGAGTAGTACAGCAATTTACATGCACTGCTGTTTGTTTACCTCTGATGCATTGCTGAATATCAACATATTTTATATTATAGTGGATAAACACATATTTTTACATCATTGTCTTGTTGAATGTTTTCAAATTATAATGCTGTGTCTTGGCACAATACATCTATACACATACTTTCCATTAACAGGTTATTTAAAATCTCCTCACAACAGCCAACGAACCTGTCTGCATGCTTCAAGTTTTCAAATATGTATCCACACTGATTAGATTTTAGATTTGATTGGGTATCTCATGTCAGATCTAGGCAGAGCGAACAAAGTAGAGTACTTTAACAGAACAACTCGCAATCATTTTTCAGCGAACATGTTAATCCACAGTTAATGTATATATAGCTAAGCATGTCATGTAGCACTTAAAATAAAGAAAATATTCATTTATTTTCCTCATGAAATCGTTTATTTAACAGTTAAAATATAAAATAACTAGCTAAAAACATATTTCATAATTGAAGTGTTTTCTTTTCATGCCTGTAACATTAAATACATATTTAAAAAAGAGTTTTACTCTAGCTGCTACAGAACTTACACCTGTCTTACCACACATTGTAAAGTTGTTCTAGTGTTCAACGTAGGGATGGATCTTTTGAATTTCTTATAATTATCATTATAATTACAAGTGGCTTAGCCAAACATAATTATAGTACAAACCTAACCAACCCCAGTTGATTAATTTATTATTTCTGTTTAATAAACTAAAAAACTAATGTGCATAAAATCAGAATTTGTTCAAAAAATGCCTGTGTGTGAAATTTAACCTTATATTATCATCATGTTTTCTAAGTTTCAAATTTGAATTTGAGATTAATAGCTTATAGTTAAAAAGAAGCTCTCTACTCATGCAGCATTCTAAGGATATTTTGTGGCCCTGATCAACAACATAATAACCCTTGTTTTGTTACACATTAGTAAAATATCTTCCTCTTATCACATTTTATAATGTTATTGTGTTCACTAATCCTTTCTACAAGGCATAGCTATTGATTTTTTCCAATTAATGCTATATATGATATCAATAGAAATAAAGAGTAGGAATATATAAGTTAAAATTGTTCAATACAGTATTTCTACCTTTCACATATAATTGATGAACAAGGATTGAGAGGTATGTTTGTACTCACAGTACATCTCATAAATATTATGTGATGTAAATAATGGTGTCATAACCATTCACAAGTCTTCAAGGTATTTAATTTTGTAAATACTCATTACTCCCAAGTTACACATTTTCTACTTTATTGTGAATAATACTACTGGATTAAATGTATACTTGTTTCCTAAATCATATCGCAAATAATCAAGGCATCATAAATGAATAATTTTTATTTGGGTAAATAAGAAGAAAGAACATGTCCAAATATATTTTTAAAAATTAAATAATATAGTTAAAGATAATATTTTCCCCCTAAACACTGATCTCTTGTAACTGATGGTTTGTATGTTTACATAATCCTACTATCATTATTGTTTTGACATAGTATTTTTCTAATCATACAATTTAATTTTTAGATTATGTTATTTAAGCTTTGGATATGCAAAGAAAGTTCTAGTTTTGCCATATCACATCATACCATTTTTTGTGGCTTCTTTAACGCAGCATTTCATAATTTAAACCTAAATTAGGGAGATAAATTATTGTTTATGGTAGGTATGTTGAGGTAAGTTGCTGCAGATTGATATTAACTTATCTTGTAATTATCTTTTGAATGTTTTGAGGTGTGTCTGAATATTGATCATTGTTGTGAAAAAACAAGAAATTTCCCTTCACTGGGCTCAATTCGTAATGCTTTGCAATATATAGTCTTATTATTATTATTACTATAGCTTCACAACTTATAAGCATTGCCAAACTAGCCATAACCTCAACGTTAAAATATGTTTTGAGCAAAAACCGTATATATATTATTGGAAAAATATTAATGGTTCTTCCTACCATGCATTAACAAAAGTGTACAGTTTTTGAAACATAAAACAAATGCTAGTTTTTTTTAATTTTTTTTATGTTTTTATAATGCATCACACCTGGTAACTTTGGAATTAATGTTAGAAATTATACTAAATTATTTGGCTAAGAACTCATTAGATATGTTTTTGCTTTACTAAAAAATGCTAGAATTGGGGGATGTCCTTACTTTATTCCACCAGCCAGTAGTTGTAGATTTTCAAATATTTTAGTTGTTTTTTTGTAATTACTGTTTTATTTTTTTAGGGACTTATATTTTGTTTTCTTTTAGTTTGATATGATTTAATTTGATTCAGTTCAATTTGATGAATTAGAATTCTCCCCACACCCCACCCATTATGGATTTTTATGTTTTTTATTATTTATGTTTTATTTATTTTTTATTTATTTTTCCTGTTTATTTCATTATCAAAATTCTTCTTGTTTACAGGTCTGTAAAAATAAATATATAATAATTATTTAAAAGCTATACAAGGATATTTGATGGCAAATTATTAATAGCACTTTTTATAAAATATTCATTTCTGTAACTGAACCAATAATTTGCTATCAAAAAAATCATGTTTTGATATATTGAGTTGTGCCAGGAGGAAATGTATTTTTGATCAACGCAGTCTCAAATGTTGTTAGCTAATGTAACAATTTTGTATAGTATATGAATAGTTTGGTGGGAGAAACTAAAAAGAATATATGAAGAGTTAAAGTGTATATCTAAGAAAGTTATGATATGAGATTATTAAATGGATAATAATGGCACCTAAACATTTGGGTTAAAATGTTGCTATTCTGTTATTTTACCTTTTTATGTATTCACTTCAGCAATGCCTGATGATGTTTTGTTTTTGAATTGTTACTATGATTGCTAAGTCATTTCTAAAAATATGAATTATTTATACATATATAAATATATATTTATAAAATGAATGCTGTTGAACATTGATTGTTTAGAACGTGTCGTTTATTGACATTATTGTCTTGTTGTTCTATTTTTTATTTGGTCTTTAAATATAACCTATTCTTTCTATACATTTTGTTTTGAGATCTGAAGCACTCATGCATTTAAATGCTTCAGTATATTTATTTTACTATTATTTTTGTTAAATAATTATATGGAATTTGTATGTAACCAGGCAATTGACTTTAGTGTGAGAGCTTATAGTGTGTTTGTGTTGAAGGCCAACTGATTATCATTGTTAATATTTATACATCAATTGCTTTGAATGCAACATTACAAACTGATACCAAATGTATTGAAGAAAATAACTGTGTTATGGTATAAATCAATAACAATATACTAATTTTTGGACAGTGTTAGAGGCTCAGTCCATCACTTTTTAATATAATTTGCATATTTATTAAAAATTATTCATGTCAATAAAAAATAAAATGTAAAATTAACACATTAAAATAGACTAGAATATAAAATACTTAAACATGTAATAATATATATGATAATAATAATATTATATTTATTATTATTATTATTATTATTATTATTACTATCATCAATAAAAATACTTTCTAAATTGATAATGACTAAGTGTTTTAATAATATCTATAACTGTTAATTCTTTTTTCTCTTTCTTTTCTCTACCAAACACTTATTTGAAACTTGCAGGAATTCCTTTTAAAATACTGATATTTTATATATTATTTTTATATGTTCTGCTAAATTAAACTAATTTATGATTTTATTTTAGTTTTACAGTGAAACCAGAATCAACGATAGAAAAATTGTTTTATTGGGGTGCAAAATTTGTGCATTTTTCTTAAGAAGGTGATTTCTTGTAACAAACCAAACAGAAAATGCTAGCCAAAATAAGTTTGATGCCTAGTTTTTAAAATAGGTAACATCGCCAACTAAGGTAGGGTAATGACAACATGAGCATTGAAAATATTTCTTCTTTATCTCCTTTTAACAGACTGATATCCTTGCATATAGTGGGTGTTTAGACAGTTACTAGTGCATCTCATAATGCTATTATTGGCACACTGCAAACTTCTGACATCAACAGTTATACATGCAAATTTTCTACAAGATTGTAACTATCTGTGGGAGTATCTCTCTCTGCACACATGTTCTTTAATGTGTATTTATAGCAAGAACATTAATAGACCTAAAGCAAGTAAACTCTTGGGTAAGTTATATATATCTATCATCAAGTATCACTGGAAATTGGTATAAAAAAATATGTATACTTGAATATACTGCTATTTTAGCCAAGATTGTCCACAATTTTAAATAATAAAAATATATGACAATTAATAGTAACACAAAACATAGTTCTTCGCTCTCAAAGGTTTTCAAACTTATAAATAATTTTAATTGTAATTATTTTTTTCAACGGGGCATTTCTATATGATTATTGATAATTGGTTTATGTATGGACACACTTTTGTTTTAAAAAAAATATTTGTGACGTTCCTCAAAAATTGGGTTTAAGCTGAAGAATTGCCAAAAATTACAAAACATCCACACTGTTGCTGGGCTCTAAAACAAACCCTGTGATTTGGACAATCAAAAAAGTGTACTAATCTTTCACCTTAGTATGAAAGAGAGAGATTAGAAAACAAACTCTCTTAAACTTAACTCATCAATCTCTGAATACCTTGACATACAAGACACTGTTATCATATTTTTACTTTGGCCCAAAAATTTTAAAATTATATTTTCATCAGATCCTTATCAAATATGAAATGTTCACTCTCAAAAGACTGATTAAGGAAAGGATTTTTCTTCTGCCACCAATAATAAAGAACCGCTTATTTAAGTAAAAGTTTTTTTTTTACAATTTTTACTTTTAATGAAAAATAATCTTAATTGTGTATTATTATGGGTTTAAATTATTTTATTTCCTAATCATAAACAAGATATTATTTTTTTTAATACTCTCCAAATATTTAAGTAAATATTGTGACTGCAAATCACCCACATATTCAATAACTTCAACACATTTGGTACATTCTAGTTTTTGCCTAATTGTGTTCCTACTATCAGTTAAAATTGTATTATTGAGATACCCAATATAGAAAACATGTTTATGATGGTTGAGTTGTCTTTTATTCTCTCTTTCCATTAACATATAAGAATCTAACTCTGGCATTATATTTTGTTTTATTTCATATTTTTGATAGGATAAATTAATCAAAATTATTTGAATTGCCTATTTACACTCATTTAAATAATATTGTAGTATATTTGGTGAAAATTGACATTTTGGACTATAATTATAAATCAATTAACCTAACTGTTTTTTCTTGTTTTTTGTTGTTTTGTTTTTTGTTCTTGTTTTTTTCTTTGTGTGCACTAAATTGTTGTGCATTGAATTATTTCCTGGTTGCTTCTAATTTGTTAACTTTTGACTTTGTTGTAAATATGTATTGTAAAAAAAATGTATATATAAATGCTGTATTTTTGTCAAACCGTTAATTTTATTGACTACTAAACTAAGATTAAAAAAAATTGTTGTTAGTTAAATTATGGATTCAAAAATTATTTTTTATTTAAAGTAATTAAAATAGTTTTACTAAATATTAAACAAAATATCAGTCTTTGTATTGATTTAGTCTTATATTCATCATAACTACCATAGCAAACTATCAATATCTTATACAGGGTGATTCGGAAGGCATATACAAAAAATTGAGTGCTTTGGTATTTATTATTTTGAGTAAAAAAATGTATATAAACTTGTGTGTGATTTTTAAATAATGTTGAGATGCAGCTGTTTGAAACTGGTATATAAAAGGCATATTATTGGTTTTAAAGAATGATAAATGATTTGCTTGTGTTTATAGACTGTTTAATTGATAATATAAAACACATCTAATTGACAAATAATTTACAGTTCACGATAAATGTTCAAAAACCCCACCTCCAACCTTAATGCACTTTGCAACTCTTGTGGTAAAAGTATTGGTTGTTTATGAGGTCATTTTGGTGTTCATTTATCAGGGCAGTACTATCCATAATGTGAATGAGTGATTCCTCTCTTTTATTTACCTTTTCTTAGTGAACTTCGTTTTTCATCCATCCTTGCAAATCATAATCTAAACGAGTGAGGTCAGGAGACCTTGGAGGCCAATGAATGGGACCACCACAGTCGATCCATCTTTCAGGGAAAGTTAGGTCTAAATATTGTGTAACCTGACAACTCTAATAGGCAGGAGCTCCGTTATGATGAATGATCATGCCAATCCTTGTAGCCAAGGGAATCACCTCCAAAAATAGTGAAAGTTCATTTTGCAGAAATTATATATAAATGGGCCCTATAAGAAAATGTGGTATATATACCACAGGTCCAATCATCTAATTGTCGATCATACCATACTACATGTTGACAGAGAGACAACGTTGATAATTTGTTTCCATAGCTGTATTTGGGTTTTTGTTGGACCACTAATGCGAGTTGTTAATACCATTATGGGTGAAAGTAGCTTCATCGCACCAATATCAGATTCAAACAGTTGTATCTCCGCATCCATCAAGAATTGAACATATGTTTATATGAACTTTTTTAATCATAATAATCAATACTACCATCTCCCAAAATGTTTGTTATTCCTTCTGAAACATCCTGTTTATTTGCTAAATAGAGTGTAGGCTTCCAACCCTTCTTCAACCCCTTTAAAATTCCATTAAAAATCTACACCCTACCATGAATAAAAGCTGAATACTAATATAATATATTGGAGTTAACTAAATAAATTTTAAATAAACATATACAGTTAGTTTCACTTTTAGCTCTGTATAAGGGTCAAAATACGATAATGAAACAATTTGCAGTCTACTTTTATTTTTTAAATACTTTCTTTTTTATGATGACTTTTATTTTTATTTTCAAAGTCTGTTAAATACAAAAATACCATTCTCTGCAATGATTAACATCAAGACAAATTTTACTTATCTACATATGTGAATTAGTATAACGGCGTTCCTGTATTTTCTAGGGCTCATTTGACTTATTCATATGTGGTTGTATTCATAGATTTTAATATTAAGACAGATTACTATTTAACCATTTATTTGAGAAACATTATTATTAAAAAATAAATTGAGAAATGTGGTCAATTAATTACATAAATTAGTATTTTAATATTTCTTAAAGTCAAAAGTTTGTGCTTGTTTGAATATATATCAAAGACAACAATTATATTTAATACTATATAAAAATAAGTGTACACACTAGCTTCACTTTAATTATTTGTTTTATTCTTAGACATTGTTTTCCATTAGAAAAATTGATTAACAGGTGCATGGACCATTGTTATTCATAAGGGACCATTATTACATCTCACGAACCGAAAAGATAGTCAGCTATCCAATGTGTAATATGTCCTGAGTATTAGCTGATTATTTAGTAAAGAACTATACTTAAATTTTCTGGTAAAAATAACAAAAAAACTTAATGACATGAAAAACAAAAACAGAACCCACACAGTAAACTAATGAAAGGATACAAATAAGGTGGAAGAGTACTTCTCTAACAAACGCGTGATGCTTGCAAACAGAACCTAATGGGCACTGGAAACTCGAATGTAGATGGTAGAAGTGTGATCTAATGACCTGGTATAATGATTAAATACTGAAGTTGGTAAGGCCTTCAGTTCACCCACAAACAAATCAACAAATACTGTTAAAAAACGTATAGGTATATATAATAGTAAAAAATTTGCCTCTGGCGATTTGGGGGTATTTGGTTCATCTTACATAGAGTCGCTGTTTACATGATACGGTTCCTTCATAAGATTAGAAAACAACACATTTGTTCTGGACCCCTCACTCATAGAGTATTAGAAAATGCAATACTTTAATGGATTCTGAGGGACTACTTTGTTAAAGAGGTAGACTCGGACATTCTCAGTTGCCATACTCGGCAAACCCCCCCCTTAATTCCACCAAAAAAACACCACTACAGTAATATGATCATTGACTACTCTCATCTCAAAAACAAACATGTGGGTCCACAATTATTGCCATAAAATGTATGCTTTTTTTATTATATGGAATATTTTAACCAGGAGATATATATTATCATCTAATTCAGTCACCTAGGTGTGTAGACTATTAGCTGCTCTGGTGGCACAGACAATGTTGCCAACCCTACAGTTTTTCCAATAAATCTTCTGTATTTTAGCCTTGTCTACTGGTCTTCTGCTTAATTCAAATAAAATGAATAGCTCTCCTGTTATTATGTTTGTATGTTGCCAACCCCACTTATTGACTCTTTGATATAAAGGAATGCAAGAGTGTGGGAGGAAAAAGCTTCTAGGCAGTGTTATAACTATTTGAGTTGAGTGTTTATAGGCGAGTTTTCCCGATTTTCTTGGTATCGAGGGTTTATGGCCAAGTGGTTCTGACCGAGATAGTGTGAAAACAATTTTGGGATGGTTTTTTCAAACAAAAATGGTGGTTGGGGTGGAGTAAGTCTTAACAGCTGGTTGGTGAATTGATGTAATCCTACTACATGTACTGCAAATCGATGGTAAATAAGCTTTTTAATTTTATTCTAGTTAGATTGGTGCATATTTTGACTAGTCCTAATATTTACACAACATATCAAGCTAAACATATATTTCCAAAAATAACCTTAAGAAAACACTAGGTACGTATGTGATATTAAATAGGCCTAGATCATAATAATACTCTTTTGTATCCATAAATAAACTGTTTTAAGAACCTACTTACTGTCATGTATTACTATTTTTTTAATAGATAGTAATTCCTGTCTATTTTAGTTTACAAATACTAAAATCCATTGACTACAAAGTTATACCTGTTCAAATCTAAAATAAGAAGTGATACTGTTTTGAAATTGACACACAAATTCTCGGCTCATTGGTCGTAACCATACTCTTTATTTAATCTGGTCAAGGAAAACGTTACCAAACCAAGCTATGGTATTCGCTTGGTCATAAACATTTCGTCAACATCGATACCAGGTCAATCATAAAAACTTGACTAGTGTTTCACCACTGTAATCTCCTGTGTGTGTGTGTTTTTTTAATTATTACTACTGTTTTGGTTGGGTACTAGGGTTGGCAACACTGGGCACAGAACGTTGCCCAGTGTACACCATAGAAGGTTGTGTTCACGCCGTACCCATTGAGGTAATCTGATTATAGTTATTATAAAGGTAGTGACCTTAAAACTAGCTTAAGCCTATTTAACCAGACCATAATGACCATAGGAACAGTTTTCTTTAGGGAAAATTGCCTATAGTATCACCGGGAATCGAACCCAATAGCTTTTGATCAGTAGCCGAGGGTGCAGACCACTAGAACAGGAGGCCGGTTATAAGTTAAGTATGTGTGTGAGAGAGACAGTATATTACTATCGTATTAACTCTTAAACCAGGCCTTCCCGAGTCGTACCAAAACGATAGTACTGATTTATCTAATAAAAAGTTTATCATCACTAGCCTGTGCACAGCTTTTAGAGGGGAGGAGGTATCAAAGAAAAATTTGATAGGTTTCATTTCTGAAGGATGCAGGCTTTCTCGGGATAGTTGGAGGTTAGTGTTGAGAGAAATCATTTAAGTATATGGCTAGTAGTGTAGCATCAGGGTAGACTGGGTTTAAGAACACCTAGGGTGATAAAACTGAAAATATGCTTGTTTCAAAGAAAAAGATATATTTTTTTCTAGTTATTATTACTTTTAAATTCCCGCCTCTCTACCACTACTACAGTGGTACCGCTATGAAGTAAACACTAGAAAAAAAGATAGCCTCATTGGGATGACAAATACTGTTGTCAAGTGATTATGACGGGGAGGGGATTTGGGTAGTTGAAAGCGAACAGGGGGGATAAGGGGTGGTTATTACTTGAGAAGATTACTATGAAGGATATTCATTCATGAAACATATTTTCTTTCTACCTGATCTATATTAAAAATAAATTAACCTATTTGAGCTACAAATTTTTTGTTAAAATATACCTTAACCAAAGTAAAATATTTAATTGAAACATATACTCAAATCAAATATAAATATGTAACATTATTTTTTTACTAGTCATAGATCTACAGTAATAACTATTTAAATTTCAAAAAACATATATTTATAAGTGAGTATAACTAATACACTTTGGTGGCTGCATGGTCTAACACACTACTTTAGCAGTAGACTAGACTGCCAATGACGGTGAGATTGACTTTGAAATTTCGGTTGGGTATACAAAGGTTGGTTTTTCCAAGTTAGTTTTTCACTCTTTCTCCATACAAATGCAGGTTCACTTCCTATAAATATAACCTTCCTAATCCCTAAACCAATTAGCGTAATTAATGCATAAGTGTATAACCCGAATGTGATGCAAAGAAACTTTTCAAAATCTTAGGTGTTTTATTCTTATCTCTGCACGACAATAACATTCTAATTCCCAATGTGACTACTAGTTTCGTGCAAAATATTATACCTCTCTGTTTATATGAAAAAAACTAAACTTGATAAATATTATTTTACAAATATAATACCCGTTTAGAAATGAATGTCTTCATTTCTGGTCATATAGTGTGTCCTATTGGTATTTGGTGGGAAATGACTTCAATTGGGAACCCCTTTTTTAGTGACCCTCAAAATCAATCTGAGAGGTTCATTTCAACTAAAGACTCTATAATAGATAAATATTTATTATGTAAGTGTGAAACTGTTCCTCACTTGAAGATTTCCTTATAAACAACATTTCTTGTAAATTAAATACTTCTTCGTATTTTAGTAAATGCCCTCCAACCACCCCCCACCCCCCTCTCCATGTGAATTTTTGGTCAACACACACTCGTGCACCCTTTTGTGTTAGGGGCTACCTGCCTGAAATCTTTTAGCTTCCTAGATCTTCTGAGCTTCGAGAGTTTGTTGACTTTGGTTTTTTGGATCTTTCATCCCCACTTTGAGGACTCCAGTGGAGAATTTTTGGTCACCATGTATTCCTGCACTCTTTTGGGTTTGGGGTGACCTTCATGCAAAATTTCAGCCTCCTAGGTCTCTATGGGTTTAGATAATTTTTCTCCAAGACAGAGGAACTGCTAACTATGATAGTAGGGATTAGTAAGCATT
Source organism: Timema shepardi (assembly GCA_902151425.1). NCBI lineage: Eukaryota > Metazoa > Arthropoda > Insecta > Phasmatodea > Timematidae > Timema > Timema shepardi. The sequence continues at coordinate 55,455 of CABFVX010004151.1, read as the reverse complement.
TTACTGTTGCCCAAGAAAGGTGTAAATTTTTTTTAAACAATTTTCGTTTTGAAATGTATTATTAAATTTATACTATATTAGAGTGAAATACCAGCATTTTCCCAGGAGAAATAAGGTATGGTAAAAAGGGGAATAAATTTTATCCATTCAAAATAATTAAAACAAATAAAAAGAGTAAAAAGTGTAAACTGGTTTAAAAGAGTAAAATGGGAAATAAGGGAAAAAAGTAATACAGATAGTAGATCTATTCAAAATATTTTTTCAGCCCATTATTGCTATCTATCTATTTTGCCCCATTTACCCCATTTCCCCTGCACCCCACTCTCCATGTTTATCCTTTTTACCCTGTTAACACTTGTTATCGAGTTTTTTCTTTTTATCACTGTGACCCCTTTTAACACTTTTACCCTTTCTAATTTTTATTAAACTTACTTTTGCCTCTTTTGACCCCATTTGCCCCTTTTGCTTATTTATTAGTCTCTCCCTTTTTGCCATATTTGATATTTTGGTTCTTTTAATTCTCTTTATACTTAGCCACATGGTCTAAAGTGCTACATTCACAGTAGACCGAACTGCCGATTATGGAGAGAATGAGGTTTGAATCTCGCTCAAGTGTGCTGTAAGTGGCTTTTCCAAAAGGGTTTTCCACTCTCATTCCAAGGAAATGCAGGTACGCTTATTCTTAATATAACCTTACTAATCCTTAACACCATTAGCATGATTAATAATTAAACATATAACCTGAACAGGTAGTAAAACATAGTTCTAAAAAATCTTTTTTACCAATTTTCCAAAAGATTAAATTGACTAGACTTTCTTCTTACGGTTTTTGCCCTCGTTCACTTCTTAGAAGTTATTTATCTTCTTTTAAGTACCAATCTTAGCCAAAGATAAATATTTTAGGGTTAAAAAAGTATAAAGCTTGTCAAAAGAGAAATAAATGGTACGGCGTACCGCACAGACTTTCTCTCACTTTTATCTTAAAAGAGACTATATTTATGGAAAGGGAATTATTTTGGGGAACTTTTTTAAAAAATATCTATGTATGATAATACAATGAAAATGTGGGACATAAATATTTATTTTATTACCCCATCATGGTCCAAAAGATATTATAAATTCTTAAAAATTGATCTCCCCAAATTAGGAACCCTAGGGCTCCCAATTTAGGGATGGTCAATTATTTTACAAAAATGTTATTTATTTAGACAAGAATGATTATTTTTTTGTTTTTGAAAGAGACAAACCACAGACAATTTGTTTATTATAATATGTCTAAACACAAACTGTGTGTGCCCATGGGATACAAACCACACATTGAACCCAATCCTCACCTTCAAGGTCATCAGGAAATAGTCCTGCACATTTAATACACACTGCATCAGATTCTGTTGAAAATTCTGAATGTTTGACGGCCTTTTTCTTGGGACGGCAAACTGGTGTTTGTAATTCAAAGAACTTCTTGATAGTAGTAGTCTTACGATTTCTCTTAGGTGAGGGCCCCTTTTTCTGTGACTCTTCAAGCTATTGTTGATAAAGTGATCCAGTGATGAGCTGACAGATCCAGTGCCAAAATTCTTAGGCGATCTTGGAAGGGGTGCCCCCAAGCTTAAAAGAGGAGGTCCCAGAATTATTTTTGTATGCTTTAAGAAGCTATTTGGAGGTGTTTTTTTTTTTATGACAATTGTGGCTTTGGGCGTCATTGTGTTCTGTAATTTACATTATTGTGTTATTACTTACAATAGACATATACTTATAAACTTTTGTTTGTTAGTTTTCACTGATACACGCATCAAAATGTAAGGACATGCTACAATAAACTCCAAAAAACTCTAAAACCCGTTACACATGACACCATTTCTTGTACAAAAGGTTGTGCAAGAAATTGTACAATATCTTGGTCACATGGATTGCATACAAATTTTAGCCAGTGACTGTTCACACAGCATTTGTGATTGCATACAAAATATGAAAAAAAACTGGCATTTTTGCCTTTTATGGAAAAATAATGATTGAATGATTTGGAAAATATTGGTATTTAATGTAAATAATTTCTTAATCGTCCATAAACATTGGGAAAATAAAAAAGGAATTTTTATTTTGGTTTTAGATTTTTTTTTAAATAGTTGAAAACCTTTATATTTGGGGTTTAACCTCCTCCAATTTAATTATTTGTTTGTCTTCAAGCATTTAGCTGTTTTTCTTGCAATCACTCTCTTTTTTAAAAAAGTAACTGTCTAGCAGGTAAAGTTGTCATGTTTACAACTCACAAGTTGTACAAGAAAAATGGCTGATATTTGACGTGTTCTATTTCCTGAAATTGTATACAATAAGTTGTGCAAAGCAGATCCTGTACAAGTTTTGGTGTTGACACGACGCCATCTTCAGGCTGCAACTTCTTTTACAACTTTATGTACAATAAGTTGTGTCGTGTGTGTACCCGGTTTAAAGATGTGTAGGCACAGGGCCAGTACCTTGACAATATTAATTTCCTCATTCATGCCAGATCATCCCACAATGTTTTGAAAGAGGAAGAGAGGGGTAGTGACTTCGGTTCTAGTTGTCATATTACGGGCAATAAAAGTCGTAGCTCAGGCTGCTTGCATTTTTACCTGACATCCGCAGCTCTTCCCCTTTTCTCCCCTCTGAAATCTATGACGTCACCTTTCAACTGCCATTAGATGGACTAGTGCATGTCTTACATGCATGTAATGGTCACTTCTTTTTTTCGAACACACTGATGCTTGAATTACATTTAAATGATAACCAGGAGAATAATTTTGCAAACATTAAATAAAATAATTACATATTTTCAATCAAAGGCAAGCAGTGCTTGCCTTGCTTGCCCTGAGGTGACGCCACTGCCTGCAGGGCTCATACAGATCCTCGTTCAAATGCTTGAGGGAATGCAATTTGGCACTTTCCCCTTAGATTCACAACTTTTGTGTGCTTGTGTTGTTAGATCGTTATCCCAGTTTCATCACAGTTGTATAACCTAAAAGGAGATGTATTGATACGTTCCACTTTAGACTCAAATATGTCAAAAATCTTGTTCACTGCCTCTGGAGTGAAACTCTTTGCTCGGGCCATTGAGAGACCTTGAGGAGTGAGAACAGCAAGCTTAGGGTTTCTTCTCTTTGGAGAATGGGTTCGCAATTTCGTTTCTTACGGAAAGCTGTTATGTCATGTGACGGACATGCCTTTGACAAAGGCCGAAGAATCTATTTTTCATAATACCGCAGTAGTCAGCAAGATCTTTTTTTACATCAAAGGTCATTGTTGGCTTCCTGCCTATTTTGGTTCGGACCACGTCACTAGAATATTTCTCTAAATCCTTAACTTAGTGTTCTAGTGTAGTTTGAGGAACATGAAATATTTGGGATGCTTTAAGATGTCCCAGTTCCTTTTTTCACATGGCTGCAACTGCTGCCTTCATTTTTTCCTCGGAGCCATCTGATAATATTCATTTTATAATAGTTTACAAAAGTTGTGTTCTTTGGGGGATACAGGTGTTCTAAATATATACTCCAAGTAATGTCTAAAGTTTCTAAACTATGTCTACAGATTATTACTTGACGTTAATGGTCCATATAAATGATCAAATAAAATTAAATTGATTCTATTCAGTAGAAAAGACAATTAAAAGAACATTATGTAAAAATTAACCAAACTTAGTAAGAAAGTTGGTGAGATTTGAATTAGTTTTACTAAAATATAATATAAATATGGTGAAATTCATTTTATCTTTCTAAAACTGCTAGTATTCTTAGAAAATGTGTAAGATGATTATAAAGTTATGTTTTGTTACATTGTTGTAAATAATGCTCTGGGTTCTTAATTTGGGGATTCCCAAATTAGCCACCATTTAAAAATGATCTTAGCCATGCCAAGATATGTACAAATGGTTGCTAAATGGTTTTAAAGAATGTAGCCTATAAAGAAAGCCACATCAATACCAAATATTAAAAAAATAACAAACATAGAGATATAAATACCATTGATGTGTGATCTTGAATTTATTTGAAGTAAGTAAAACCTTTTATGTCACAAATAAAATGTGATAACCGACTGCATCTACACGAGTGGAGCTAGTGTGTTGTACACAGCCAATCAATGATAAATCTCCTTTTAGTTTTATTTCCAGTGTTCGTCGATAGAGTGCAGCACTTCCTTACACCAAATTTCATACCTCCCCAAATTGAGCACTCTTCCTTTACTAAAAACTCGTTTAAGATTTGCGAAACGAAGTAATAGGTTCCATACATTGTTGTAGAAACACTACACCAAAGATCTTAAATAAAATAATACATACTGGTACTTACACTATGTCATTAGGAACTAGTAAAACTGTTACAGAAAAATTAGGAAAAGAGAAACATTATGCGGTGCTAATAGGCGAGATTTTGTACACATTCGTTAAATTATTAAACATAGAGAGAGACAATTAACTAATAGACTACCTTTGCGAATGGTGAAGAGATGATAGCTGGGGTGGGTGCCCCAATCTTGATTCTTGAGCACTTATTTATATCTCACACGAGAGTTTCATGGCTGTCTGTCCCGAGACTAAAAGACGCTTGAACTCATTAGCGAGCCTATAGCCATAAGGGGAGAAGGGTCAATGCGGTGCTGACACCTAGTGCTAATGAATATAATTAATTACACAATAATAAAGCACAGCTGGCTCAGATATATTCATACTAAACATACCGCCCCCCTTGAATTACCAGTACAATGAATTAGTAGAACAAAAGGTACAACAATCACGAAAGGCGAAAACAAAGATATAACTTAAAAAGAATGATATAATAACAATATAAAACCCTAGTTGAGTGAGAGAGGAAACATTTTTATGACATGCCTTGAAAGTGTTCCCTTTTGGGTGGGAAGATGTCAACTCGTACAATACTATCTTTTCCAGGCGAGGTCGAAGTGACGAGTCCAAGACGCCAAAACACAGGTGGTTTGTTGGGTTCATGAATGAGGACGAGATCGCCTGCTTGTAGGTTAGCTTTCTGCGTTGTCCATTTTGAGCGTTGCTGAAGGGTGTGTAAATACTCCTGATGCCATCTTTTCCAGGAGTGTTGAGAGTGTGTCTTGACTAGTTTCCATCTTTTCAATCAGTTGCATGGTATGTCGGATACATCGGTTTCAGGTACGGCAACAAGAGGAGAGCCGATCAAGAAGTGCCCCGGAGTTAGAGCATCTAGTTCACATGGGTCAGTGGATAGAGGGGCTAGCGGTTTAGAGTTCAACATAGCTTCCACTTTAGTCGTAAACGTTATGAACTCTTCTAAGATCAATAACTGATCTCCAATTACTCTTGAGAGGTGGTATTTTGCACTTTTTATAGCAGATTCCCAAAGTCCTCCCTAATATGGTGCGACTGGAGGCTGAAAGTGAAACTTGATGGATGGTTGTGATGTATACTGTTGAAGTTGTTTTTGAGTGCGGTCTTGAGCTAGATAATCGTTAACTTTCTTAAACTGATGAGAGGCACCTATGAAGTTTGTCCCATAATACGAATATAGGTCTGAACAGAGCCCTCTTCTTGAGACAAAGCGGGTGAGGGCAACGATGAATGCATCTGAGGTAAGGTCTGTGACGATTTCGAGGTGAACTGCTTTAGTTGAGAGTCAGACAAACAAGCAGAGATATACTTTAATAGGCTGGAGGTGTCTCAAAGTATGTAACTTTACTGAGAATGGACCTCTATAATCCATTCCAGATTTGAGAAATAGACGGGAGGGAGTCACTGGAGGTTCAGGTAGATCACCCATCATTGGAGTTATGAGCTTCGGTTTGTGGTGAAAGCAACGAATATATTTGAAAATTCGAAGTCTGAATTGTGCTGCGAACAGAGAGGATCCAGAATTGTTGGGTCAAAATAGACTGCGGCAGTTGAGTTCTACCATGGAGATGCTTGAGGTGATGGTGATCAATGATCAGGTTAACAATATGATGTTATTTTGGTAACACGATAGGGTGTTTAGCTTCTTGAGTCAGAATTGAGCGACTAATTCGTCCGCCTACTCTCAATATTACCTAGTTGTCCAGGAATGGGGATAAGCGTTGAAGTTTCGTGCTGCATGGTTTATTAACCTTGATGAGTTATATGTCGGCGGTGAAGGTTTTAGCTTGGATAACTCGATGGATGCGTTGAATGGCTTTAGTGAGCTCTTGAGGGCTGAGGGGTCCTGTTTGACTAGCTTTTAATCTGAAGTGTTTAAGGAAGTGAAGTACAAAAGCCAATGTGTTGACGAGTTTTGTCCACGAAGAGTATTTGAGCAGTAAGGTTTGAATCGAATCAGTAGAAGGGTTAGCAATGAGAACATTTAATGGTAAGGGCTTGACGTCAGCAATGCCGCTTCGGCCACAGGAGTGAAACGAGAAAGAGGCCAATGTTCAGGTGCAAGAGAGAGCCACGGAGGACCAGACCACCACAGGGGATGATCGTTTAGATCTGTAGGAGATAAACCTCGAGAGGCACAGTCCGCAGGGTTGTGGAGAGAAGCAATATGAATCCAAGTGTGAGGAGGTAGCCATTTTTGGATTTGTGCGATACGATTAGCCACATACACTTTGAGCCGATATGGTGGTGTATGAATCCACGAGAGGACAATCATGGAATCCAACCAAGCAGTTCTAGAGTAAATTTTGAAATGTGGTGATAAGAAGTCAGTGCAATAGTACATAAGTTTGGCAAGTAAGTGAGCAGCGCAGAGTTCCAAGCGTGGTATAGAAATTCTTTTGAGGGGAGATACACGTGATTTGGCGATGAGAAGATTAACTAACGGCCACTTTGTCGGGGTCAAGACATCTGAGGTAGAGGCAACATCGATATCCTGCCTCACTGGCATCACAGAACCCATGGAGTTGAATGTTGGTAGCAGACGCGAGATAGAAAGAGCGTAGTATGATAATGGCTTCTAAAACGAGAACATTCTTCAAAAATCTTTCCCAGTTTTTAGCAATGTTAGCAGGCAAGGGTTCATCCCACTGGAGGTCCTAATGTCCACAACAGCTGGATGAAAGACTTCGCCCAGAACACAACAGGAGTTAACCAACCGCAATGATCATAGATTTGAGCCACAATCTAGAAAACGATATGTTTTGTAGGTTTGGGGGCGTCTCTTGTCACTCGCATATGATAGGAGATGTTGTCAAAGTCAGGTGTCCACTTTAGCCTGAGAATGATGAACAATGGTTGTTTTGGTGTCCGAAATTAGAGAGGGGTTTCTCTATGCTACTGTGGCACTGAATCAAGAAGTTTATGCGTAGTTCTCGAACATTTTCCTAGTTAAAAGCCTCCTAATTTTAACAACTTGGTAAGTTCATCTGGAAAAGAAGCGCATCTTATAAGGTGTCTTCTCCACAAACTCCATCATCTACAAAAATTTGTGTTTGCAAGACTTTGAATGCACGTGGGTAGTTGTGTCCTTCATCCTTCACTAACTGACGCAGAGTTCTTAGTGCAAGATATGGGGATGAGGTAATTCCATACGTGACAGTGCTGAGTTGGTGGACAGTAAGAGCTACTTCGGGACTGTCACGCAAGTAAATCAATTGATACGTTTTATCATCAGGGTGTATCAAGATTTGTCGGTACATCTGTATAATATCACATGAGAAGAATATATGTTGGTGACGGAAGTGTGTGATCACGTCACAAATATTATTTTGAAGTTTAGGCCCAGATAATAAAACCTGATTTAACGAAACTGAGTTGGAGGTGCGGGCGCTGGCATCGAAATCGACCCGTAGTTTAGTTGTGGATGAGGTTGATTTCATGACTCCGTGATGGGGCAATAAATAGTGTGCTGAGTTAATATCTGGAAGTAATTTGCATTCTGTCATGTGACCAGCTGTAAGATAATCCTCCATGAAGTCTATATACAATTGTCTGAATTGAGGTTGAGCAGCAAATCATCGTTCTAAAACATTAAATCTGTTTCTTGCATTGTTTGATGACTCAGCAAGAGGGCGGTGAGAGTCCTTGAATAGGAGTCATACTACTCGTACATATCGACCGGTAACATCTCGAATGTGCGTAGAAACAAAATGATCTTCACATAATTGTTCTTCTTTAGAGAGGCCCACGCTATGTGGAGGTTCTTCAAGTTTCCAGAAGTTTTGCAAGGAGGAGTGAAGGTCGATATCATTGGTAGAGAGCATAGTGGTGACACCATTAAAATGTGCTGGAGGTACACTGGGTGCAGAGCAGGGGGTGGGTCCCATAAGAACTACACCAAAAACAGTACCAAAGGCAATGGGCAGGTCTTTTCCGAGAATATATTGTTCACCAGTCATAATTTGTGCAAACAAGTCTGCACCTAAGAGGATATCTATGGGTGCAGGGGTGTCAAATGTGTGGTCAGCTAGGACAAAGAAGGCCATATTCCTTTTTATGTCAGGTGAAAGGGCTGCACGAGGAAGATCTGAAGTTATTTTATTCAATATTAATATGGGATGCTCTTGGGATATTAAATTTCCATGCAGATACGAAATATTAAGATGAGCTAGGCCTTTAGTATTTACCAGAGCTTGGGAAATACCATTGATTGACCTTGAGGCACGAGTGCGTTTGACCTGTAGCAATTGAGCACATTGTTCCGAGATGAAAGTACTTTGAGCAGCGGAATCCAATATACCACGAACAATAAGGGAGAAACCATCAGCTGTTGAGATATTAACAAGAGTTATTGCTAAAAGCACGGTGTTATGTACGTGTGACAAGCCAAAAACGGAGTATTTGTAGTTAATACGTTTGCTGAAGTTTGTTCACATGCAGAACTCTTAAGTGCTGTGCGGTGGACGAGTAGAGTGACCTTGAGTAACCCTATACGGGTCTAAGTGCAACTGTAGTGTAGTGTGATGTATTTTATTATATTTGTTACATGAAAGGGATGATTCACAATTGTTCAATGTGTGAGAGTGACTAAGACAATTATAACAAATTCCATTAGCTTTTAGAAAATTAAATCTTTCTTTAGGAGTTTTGGCTTGGAAATCTGGACAGCGATAAATTGAATGAGTGTCAGCTTTACAAAAAACACTATTAGTTTGAGAGGTGGATATTAGCGTGACCTTGTGATTTTGATAGGTCGTGTGTTTGATGCCACCTGGCATCCTTGGCAATGAGTAAGAGACTTGTGGTGTATGAGTAGTGTGTGGTGTGCTTCTGGGTAGTATTCACATTTTTGGCCGACTCAAGAAGTGACGCTTCAATATGTAAAAACTTAATTAGTTCATCTACTGACGGTAAGCTTACATTTGTACCGCGGCTGGTTTAGAACCTGTGTCGAGTGTCGCCGTCGAGTTTCCATAACAACAGTGAGGACAATAGAGGATCTTCAAGAGCGTGTAGAGCTTGACTGTTTTCATCGTAGCTACTGAGCATGTTACATAGGCTCTTGAGTGATCCACTAGTGGCATGAGGAAAATCAATATTTTGATTTGTGTGAAGAGAAGTTAAGTTTCTTATGTTATGATAGCAACTACACAATAATCGTAGGCTATCTGATAGTTGGGCGCGGAAAGGGGGAGACTCTTAATTAAATTACGTGCTTCTGAGCTTAGAGTTGACATCAGATATGACATTTTTTCAACAGGTGCTAAGCTTTAATTTTGGTGAATAGTTGTGTTGAACAAATTGTGATAACTCCTCCACTCTGATGCATCACCAGAGAAGGTCGATAGTTTTTTTTGGTAAGCGTATAAATGGAGTTTGAAACAACAGACCCACTAGGCGTGGAGTGACTTGAATCGTTCAGTTGAGGTTCAGGAGTGGGAAGTAACATTGTTATACTACAATTTAAAAATGAATGTAATTCAAGGATTTCGTCTTGATTCTGAATTACAATCTCATCACTGTAATCTTCAATTTTTTCAGAAACAATCTTAGATAACAGCACTTCAAACTCATTACGTTTTGACTCAACTTCCTTTTCGAACAAATATCTTTTTTGAATGTGATATTCGGACAATACTTCTCCTTTGTTCACAATGGAATCTGCTTGCGTTACAAATTCCATAATATTAACGAAGCGTTTCTTTATAAGGTCTCATTGCCGAGTGAAAGTTACGAACCTTATGTTGACCAATATTAGTACAATAAATGAAAAAACACTTGAACTAATTAAATGAGAAACAATCAAACAAAATCAGAGTCTACACAACAGGTTCATGACCCAGTAATACAACAAAAAACTATGCGATTATGAGCCTTATCACCCTGGCAAGTGAAACTGAACCTAAAGTCAGGACGACACGGGCGCGAGTTTACTAATATGGTTTTCTAATGAAATACAAACTAGCATGTTTAGGCTTGCGCTTACAAAGAGAATTTAACACAATTAAAAAACACTTTGTATTTATTAATAACTTTATGAGCAGAGTAATTTATCCTCTTAAGAGACTGCACTGTACCGTAGTGAGAGTTCATTTATTTCAAAGAAATAGATCCGTCCCAGAGAGCCAAAATACATATGTGCATTGTTAACAGACGATATTTTTTACACATTCGTTAAATTATCAAATATAGAGAGAAACAATTTATTAACTATGAGGCTACCTGGAGTGGTGAGATGATAGCTGGGGCACCCCAATCTTAATTCTTGAGAACTTATTAATATTTCACACAAGAGACAGTTTCATGGCTGTGTGTCCCGATACTAAAATACGCTTAAACTCACAGTTTTCCCCGTTATACGAGTACTAAGAAGAGCGCGGGATTAGTGAGCCTATAGCCATTAGGGGAGAAGAGTCAATGCGGTGCTGACACCTAGTGCTAATGAATATAATTAATTACACAAAGAATAGATCACAACTGGCTCAATAGATATATTCAGACTATTATTATTATTATCATTATTATTAGCACCGCGTCTTACTACCCGTTCGGTTTGTACGCACTTACGATAATGTGTAATGGTATGGTGATTGTGATATGAAATGGAGGACCTACAGTTTAACGTGGGATCCGAACTATGGTGAAGGCCTTGCATTCTACACATTCACAAGTTATGATTAATACGTCTTGGCAAAGGTGAATGATGGGCCAAACCCTTCCTTCACCTCTGACAAGACGTGTATTAATCACATCTTGTGAACGTGTGTAATGCCAGGCCTCCACCATGGTTCAGATCCCACGTTAAACTGTAGGTCCTTCATTTCATCTCACAATAACCCTACCATCACACATTAGCGTAAGTGCGTACAACCCGAACGGTTAAGACGCGGTGCTGATGATGATGATAATAATAATAATAATGAAGGAAGGGTTTAGCAATAAAACATATCGGTACAGGGACCTAGGAATAAAACCCCGGATCTCTAGCACAGAAGTCTGACACCTTACCCCTAGACCACCAGGTCACCTATATATATTCATACTAAACAAACATCTTTGTCGTACCAAAGAGCATAAGAATCAAATTCATTTTCAAATTAAAAAGCATCTATATTTTCTTATAGCTAGAAGTTATTGGTTTTATAAAAATATGTTTCAAATACAAGAATTTTAATAGTACTACAATTTTGCAATGATGTTATTTTGTATCTCATTGTTGTGGATAAATTATGAAAATTGGAAAATTTATCCAATGTAAGGTACCGTCAAAATCATTTTCATAAGAAAATGAGAGTTGTCATCGTGTTTATAATCATAAACAGTGTCTAAATATAACATTTAATCAGAATCGTTAGGGCGAATTTTGATAAAATCTATTTTCTTTCTCTCTTTGCCCTTCAGTAAACTACCCTTAATTTTAGGGTTAAATGTCTAATTCCAAAAATATCTCGGGGGAGCCTTGCGAAAACCTTAGATACCAAGTTTGAGCCTAATTTATAAAACAGTTTTGGCTCTAGCTCGAGGTATAGACAGACAGACGGCATTGCGAAAACACCTTTTTTGATTTCAGGGAGTCATGAAACGTCGACATTTATCAAAATATCGAATTAGGTTTTTTTTAAGATCACAATACTTTCCCTCCGAGGTGTCGAGAGAAAGTAAAAAGGGCTAAAAAGTAAATAGTAAATCTGATCTTTTTTAAGTGGTTAAAATGGTAAGTAAAAAGTTTTAAAAGTGTGAAAGGATTAAAAAGGTGAAAAAGATGGTAAGAGTAAAAATGGACCAAAGTATCAAAATAGAAAAAAATGTCAACAAGGTCAAAAATGATTAAAAGGGCAAACAGTGTTAAACAGGACACAAAGGACAAAAAAGGTAAAAATAGTTAAAAGGGCAAAAATTAAGACAAATAAAATTAAAAAGTATATAAAGATTATAAAGGGTGAAAGTGGTAAAAGTGCCAGAAGCGTAAAAAGGAAAAAAGATTGTAATAAGGACAAAAAAGGATAAAAACGCAACGCTCATGACAGAGACACTCTTCATTTTATTAATACGTATTATATATGATTTGATTTTATATTAAACAACCTAGTTGTAGCATCTTAATTGTGAAACCTGAAATTTATATTTGGTAAGGTAATAAGCTAGTTAATTAGTTCTAGCAAACAATTGTGTTGCATAAAAGATAGGATGTTATCACTTCCTCGTATGTCGTAATCATTTTAAGGACCACTTAAAAGGGAACGCTGAGTTTTCAGGTGTAGGTTCACTTTCTTTGTGAATTCTAAAAATCAACCAAATATTTAAATAACAGTAACAATTAAAATTATGACAAAAGAATATTTTTAAATAATTTCCTCTAAATTATTTGATATATTACACTACGTAAAATACCTAGTCACAAATATAATGAAGAAATAGAATACAGTACGGAAATAATAACTAACGTTAGTATGATATGGTTTTAGGAATCGAAAATTCATTGCCGCACTTAAAATAGTTCGTCACCTATCACAATCTTGAGCTAGTTCTATCTAGTCCACCTCATTACACCCTATCTCTTTCAGGTCAATTTTAATGTTACTCTCCCATCCCAGTCTAGGCCTTCCCAATGGGTTTACCAGTCAGTACCTTGAACACGGTACTAGATTATTCCATACGCGTTGCATGTTCTGCCCACCGTAATCTACTAGAATTGATTATCATAACAATGTATTTAAATGAGTACAGGGTATTTAATTGATCAGTATCCAAAATCCTCCACTCCTGAGTATCCTCATCTCTTTTTGAACCAAATAACTTGCTAAGCAACAAACACCCTAAATTTATTTTTGTCGTGGAAGGATACCACGTTTCAGACCCAAAGGCTGTATTATTTTCCTTATCTACAATCTAATATCGTTATTGCTAGTTAGAAATTGTTCATAAATATTTAAACTCAGTATTCCTGTTAAATGATATGTTGCTCGAAGTAATCTCTAAATTATTTGTCTTGAATCAGTGTTCTCTGTGTGATCATGAAGTTAGGCTTTCCATCGTTCGCTTCTAAACTTATTTCTTTACCAGTTTTAAATAAAATGTCTACATTTCTTTCAAATGCTTCCTTATTATTACCCAACAAAGCTATATCCTCTGCCTACACTAATAGCATACTCTAAGCCTTATAGTTTAAGGCTGAGTTTGTGGTAGATGTGCGAAGTCGTCAGCTACATATGAATTACCAACATATCACGAGCCATCCGTGACTCGGAAGAGCCCTGACTTTGAGCACGGAATCAGTGGTAGAATAGTAATGCACTAAGCCATAGGTTCTGGGCTCAATTACCGTGTCCAGGTTTTTTTCAACTAATCTAAATTAATTAAAATGTGGTCCACTCTATACGGACAGTGACGTTATTACATTGATTTTCGGCCTATATGTAAAATGTATTTATGTATTCCTAAATTAAGTTCATTACTTTTAAAATAATCATAACTTAAGTTTACTTTAATATGATTGATTAATACTCTTATAAATCAATTGGTACCTCAATTGGCTTGACAAGTTTTTTGGGACCCGCTTCGGTGGCCACATGGCTTAAGGTGATAAGATACCATTGCAATAGACTAGACTGCCGATGACAGGGAGATCGTTGTTAGAACCTGGTTTGGTGTACTGAGGTTGGTTTTTCCTGAATAAATTTCCACACTTCTCCACGCAAATGCAAGTATACTTCCTCTAAATTCAATCTTTCTCATCCCCAGCCCATTAGCGTAGTTAGTACTTAGAGTATAAACCGAGTGGGTAGTAAGACGTGGTGGTATATTAAAATTAGTTAATAATGTTTTCTTCGGTACCCCAAACTTAACTAAAATTCCATATAATTTGTTTCTTTGAACTGAATCTTAGACCTTTTTAAAAGCTATGTATAATTGATGTTCCGTCATGTTGTATTCCTAATTTTTTTTCTTATATTTGCTGAATAGTTACAATCTGGTCCGTTTTTTATTTATTTTGTTGAAATTCACACTTATGATCCCCAATTATTTCCTCTGCCTATATAATTAATCTCATAAAGTTATGTTTTTTTGTTTTGTTTTTTTCTTAGCCTTTTGGTATTAGTGAGATAACCTCTATAGTTATTACATTCTGTTTTATCTCCCGAACGGGTAGTAAGACGCGGTGCTAAATAAAAAAAAGTGTTTTATCTCCCTTTTTTAAAATTGAAATTTCTATACTTTCCTTCCATTTTTGTGGTAATAAATCATGGTTCCATATGGATCATAGCATTTAATACATTTTTACTAATATTATTTCACCATCACCCTTTATTAACTCCGCTGGAATAGAATCTATGCCTGAAGCTTTATTAGTCTTGAACTTCCTAATAGTTTCTTTGACTTAACTTAAACTTGGCTCTGGGACTAGTGGCTCAGTAGTGTGATTTCGGTTATCTCACCCAATTCGAAATCTTGATTAACATTCAAAATATGCCTGAAGGGATCGCTTCATCTACTCAAAACATCGCTCATATCTGACATCAGATTAGCATTCTTATCTTTCACTAAATTACTCCTATACTGATAGCTTTCCCTATATCCGTTAACATTTAATAAAAATCCTTGCTATTCTTATTTATGCTAAATTTATCCTTTAAAAACACTCTATTTTTCTTTCTGAATATGGCATTGGTCATCCTTTTTGCATTGGTAAATGTGTTTAAGTTAAATTCATTAGGATTTTCTAACAAATGTAATGTTGCTTCCTTTCTCTTCTCTATTAATTTTTAACTTTCTTTATCAAACCATTGCTTCTTCCTAATTTTTTGCATAGACATGTATTAATCTTTAGTGAATTTCAAATAATATTCCTGACAGTTTCCGACTGTTTTTCTGGATATATGTTTTTCCCACTTTCATGAGAGCATTATAGAACAGCAAAACTATTTTAAATTTAATTTGTATATCCATTCTTACATTCACCATTAGTTAGTTATTCCACATAAAGTCTTTCTAACTTCTCCACCTGATTTTTTTTAGACGTTCCCTAAGTTTTACTACTACCACGTAATAGTATGAATAGAAATCTGCACCTCTGTATGACCTGATGACATCTAGTAAGCTTATATAACGTATTTTATTTATAAACAGATGATCTATTTAATAATTGGTATTCTCTTCTGGGGAGGTCCAGGTCTATTTATGGATATCCTTATGCTTGAAGCCAATACTTTTACTGAAAGTTTATTCTTTTTAATGTGAAAATCTAACAATCTTATTCCACTGTCACTACTTACGTCGTGAAGATTTCCTTTCTTAATGTAAGTGTAAATAATTCTTCTTTCCTTATATTTGCATTAAAGTCACTTATCACAATTTTCATGTTAGTTTGGGAACTGGCCTTACAAATGTTCTAGCTCTAGCTCCTCATAGAAACTATCCTTTACTATGCGATTTTTGTATTCTGTAAAACAATGCGCATTGAAGATGACTGTATTATGCAGTGGCGTATTCTGAGAAAATTAATAGGTATGCTGTGCTTTAAAAGCTGCAGGGAGGATTCGGTGGTCGTATATTCTTAACCACCGTTGGCCAAAAAGATGAAGAAAAGCTTTCCTTGGAAATATTTAAACATGAGTACCTCTAGTTTAGAACAATGGATCTCAAACATTTATGTTTTTCTCGTACTCGCATTCTATTTTGGGAAACTTCGCACCTCCCAACTCCCCTAATCTCTCTTTTTTGACTTATTTAAATATTTGCTTCGATATTCACTTTTACAACCTAATACATATTATGACTTCATAAAAGTACACCAGAACTATGCTCAAAACACACCAAAACGTGAAACTACTGATGATTACCAACCAGTCAAATTATAATGGAGTATCAAAACACAGCACACTGCAGTTCATCGCAATACATGAATAATCTAGGATTTAAGTAATAATGTCAAAGCTAAGAGTTATGAGCACACTCCTGGCTGTATAATAGTGACATACACTATTAAATTGGTTGAGTGTAATTAAAAGTATACACAGATAGCATTTTCATTTTTCATTTGTTTGAAGTATTAGCGTGCACTTTCTGGGCCAAGTGGTTATATCAGCCCACGACTTAACTTAAATTTAGAACAAACACAACACCCAACCCCCAGGCTGTAAACTAATCACCGTGAGAGGGGAAATCCAAATTTTACCAATAATACTTTTTAGACCATGCCGGAAATCAACCCCGGAAACCTTAGCTCAATGGGCAGGCAAACTTCCGACTGAGTGGTGTTGGACTCGCGAAGTACTACATGGATCAAGCGTCCATCAAAACTTGGTGGGAGGAATATGATGGATTGTCCAACTCACGTTGCAATAATGATGATGAGCCTAAATCTCTCTATTAAATCCTAACTATGCGCCAGAAGCTATTTAAATCCGTAAACTGTGATAACAGTAACAAAGGGGAGATTTTTTTCCTATTGGGCATATTTCTCTATCGCTACGTCATTGGTTTATTGCTAAGACATTTACAGCTGAAAATATATTTTATTTTACCTTTTTCTGATAAATCATTTTGAAATTGTGAAATTACACTCCTAACTTTTGGGATACCTTGATGTATAGTTATATAAAATCACAATGAGTAATTATTAGATGATGTATGTTGCAAAAAGTTATAGACTTATAAGTAGCCTAACAATCAAAAGAACCAGGTTAATACTCCATAAATACTTCATACTAAAAAATAAAAACACTATCTAGCTGCTACAGTTAAATTAGCCCCTCATTACCCAGTTCCACTCCTAATTCACCCGTGTATACTCTAAAATGGTGGTAAATATGCTTGCCAAATACATGATGATACACGTGCCTAGAATGCATAAACATAATCAAATATGTATATTATTATTGCATAGTTTAAAGCTTGTTATGTATACGATTATTTCACATATATTATTTGCATGTATTTTATTTTATTTTACCTGGGCTATACAAGCCTAGTAAATAATCATTGTGATCTTGATCCTTGAACAGTTGTTCAACAGTTGGCACACTGTTTTACTTGCGATGAATATTCAGCAAGCCCTGGGCTGTAAACACCCTAGTTCATTGGCCAATGTTTGTTAGCGAGGGGCAAGAGGGAGTGTTGAAATCCCATAGACATTGGTCAAGGTCATTAGAACTTATTTAGCTTTGCCTTCTGTTTTTCAAGCAGCAGATCCTGAACTTCATAAGCTGGGTAGTTAGAAGTCCCTTTCGGAGGAATAATTACTTAAAACACAATATCCTTGAATTTCTAACAAATATTAGTTTACAAATTAATAATATATAGATGCATTATACATGTATATTTATTAACAATTTAAACTTACTATTTACACAGTTTGCACAAACAAACTTGGATTTAGAAACTAGTCCATATAATTATGGGTATGCGGCGCAGGACTAGCATACCACGATAATACGCCACTGGTATTATGCGACCTCCCTTCTAACAATATGCTTAACATTCTTGTGTTAGTGAGTTCTATGTCTTTAACTGCTAAGATACTCTTTCTGGGGATTAGAAATCTTGTGCCTAACGTTTGTGTTTCCGTTCTATGAAAAAATAAATAATCAGCTGGATATATTCTACCATCTCCTGACTATATAACCCCTTGTGTAGCCACACTATCCAATCAAAATCCAGTGGCATAACACTTTGAAGAAGGGGAGACTGAAAATCGATAAAAAATAATTTTACCTTGTATCTTCTTATATATTAATTCTATCCAACGGTTCTTCTTCTTGGCAAATACATCTATCACACTTTCTCTGTAATTATGTTCCCGTGACAAATGGTTTGATAGTTTTTTCTCTATATCTAAAACACTTAAATTTGATAGTCTATTGTTTGTCATGCAGTTTCTTAAAAAAGATTTTTATTCGTTTTGAAGCGCCCATACTTCTTTCACTTGACGCAGATGTAACAGGAAATGTCAACACCAAACGAAAAAAGTTTTGTCACTTGTTCGTTCACTTCCCCATGTCATTTTTTACAATGTATGTTAGGAGCAGTAGCGTCTCGTGACCAAAATTCTTAGGCAAGCTTGGAAGGGGTGCGCCCAAGCTTAAAAGGGGAGGTCCCGGATTTTTTTTATTCTTTATGCTTCAAGAAGCTATTTTAAGGTGTGCTTTTTTTTATGAAAGTTGTGGATTTGTGCGTCCTTATTCTGTTCTGTAATTTACATTATTGTGTTATTACTTATTATAGACATATACTTATAAGCTTTCATTTGTTAGCTTTCACTGATACACACATCAAAACAAAAACACCTGCTAGGATAAACTCCACAAAACGACACACACATGAAACTACTTATGTAAAAAGAAGTTGTGCAAGAAATTGTATAATATCTTGGTCACATGGATTGCATACAAATTTTATCCAGTGACTATTCACATGGCATTTGTGATTGCATACAATATTTGGGAAAAAGATATGAAGTTTTTGCCCTTTTTATGGAAAAAAAATGATTGAATGATTTGGGAAATATTAGTATTTAGTGTAAATAATTTCTAAATCATTCCTAAATATTATATATATATATATATATATATATTACTAAAACAGTTGAAAACTTTTATATTTGGGGTTTAACCTCCTCCAATTATAATTATTTGTTTGTTTTCCAGCATTTAGCTGTTTTTAATACAATCATACTTTTAAAAAAATCATCTGTCTAGCAGACGAAGTTTTCGTGTTTACAACTCAAAAGTTGTACAAGGAAAATGGCTAATATAGGACGCGTTATATTTCCTGAAATAGTATACAATAAGGTGTGCAAAGTAGATCTTAAACAAGTTTTGGTGATCACATGACGCCATCTTCGTGCTACAACTTTATGTACAAGAAGTTTTGTCGTGTGTGATGGGCTTAAAGATGTGTAGGCACGGGGTCAGTACGTTGATATTTGACATTATATATTAATTTCCCTTTTCATGCCATATTTACAGCTCAAGTGGTTCTGGAGATACGATTATAGTTACAAAAATGTTCCAACTCCTATCTCACATTCTTGGGGATCTAATTTCACGAAGCCTCTTCTGTGGCCCATCAAATATCAAATTTTATCGATATTGGAGGACACGAATTTTACTACCCCTTTTGGCCCCTCTTCACCCCCTTAGAGGATTAAATTTTAATAACCTTCATAAATGTTTAGCCAAATTGTAGAAGGGAGCCAGAATTTAAAATTTAAATGCTGTATATCCGTGGGTTCAAAAGCTACATTAGTGAATTTGAGCACTTTACACCCCCGTTTCACCCATTAGAGTTCCTTATGGGATGACATTTTAAAACCACTCAAAAAGGGCTAGCCCAACTATAGTAAGGACCGGATGAAAAGCCCACGATATATCGTGGGTGGGTGTTGAAGTGGCAGGCGCTAGGGTTGTGGAAGAACTCAAAGGAATTTCTCGAGGAAATAACTTCCACAACTATTCTAGGATGGGATTTGTTCCCGAGAAAACATTAGCCCGACAAATTTGAATTTTAGCATCAAACACTTATATCGAAAGGGTTCCTAACAAAAAATATTTCACCGAAGAAACTTTATTTTTATGATTTTTTTTGTGATAAGTTATGAAAGGGGGGCAGAAACCCTCTTATTTATTTAAAAATCTAATCCGGAAAACTAATATTAAGACGGTATGAGTATTTTCAGGGAATAAATAACAAATGCATACATTTTAGCAAGGTAGTTAGTTGTTCCTGGGGGGTATAAGCCCCCCAAAGATTGAATTTTGGTGACAAGCACTTTTCTATCAAAGAGGTGCCTAACCCCCTTATTTATTTAAAAAAATATCTAATCCGGACAACTAAGATAATGAGGTCAGGCAATATGAGGATTTTGAGTGAAGAAGAAACCTCTTAATCTTTAATATAGTTAGCGTATAACCCGAACGGGTAGTAAGACGCGGTGCTAAATATTATTATTTAATATAGTTGAAATATCATTTTAAAGGTGGCAAGAACACCCCCAGAAAAAATCCGTCTAGTGCGAAAGCTAAGAGTTCACCCCTGGATCATAATGACACAAATCGATGATTTTTATGACCCTCCGTTCGGGCAGGCGAGGGCCAAACGGGCTTTCAAACTTTTACACCCCCNGGGACGGGGCCCCAAAATTCGGAAAGAGCAAGGTCGAGAATGGGACGTTCTACTATTAAGAACTATCTCCCCTCGGGGTTGGCCGATAATAAATTATCAAAGACAGTACTCTATACTAAAAACTTTGTTTATTGATTAGTCAATAATACCTGTGGTAGGAACCTTCATTTTGAATTTCAATTTTATATGTCAGTTGTTTCAAAAGACACACAGCTTTCAACACCCCAACCTCCCCCTCCCTTTCCCCCCTCAGGGGTCGAATTTCGCAAAACCCTGTCCTATCTCTTGTCTACAGTCTAAAAGGAACCTTCACACAACATTTAAAGTTTCGTGGTCCAGGGGTTTGCGGGGGTTGCGATGATGAGTCAGTCAGTCATTCAGTCAGTCAATCGGTCAATGAGTGGGTTTTTCCTTGTATGTATACATGTATATATATTATTATTATTATTATTATTATTATAGCTCTCCCGAAATAATCAAACAATCCAAGAAGCTCAAGCCAGAAATCTGTTATTAAGAATACGTCCATGAAAGCCTATGTAACAAACAAGATAATACTTGAAAAAATTTATGTCATCAATCTATTATTTAAGATTATTGATTAACATTTTTACCTATCGCAGTTTAAAGTAGTATGTAGCTACCAACAAAATCGAAACGCTTCTTTTTCAATCTTTTGAATTTTGTAAGTATGATTATATTTGAGTGTTTATTTGTCTTTATAACCTCTGAATAAAACCCGCTTCAGTGGCCGCGTGGTCTAACGCACTAATCTTGTGTTACGACTGCCGAAGACGGGGAGATCGGGGTTCGATCCTGGTCGGATGCACAGTAGGTGGTTTTTCCCTAAATGGTTTCCCACTCGCAAATGAGATTACATTTCCTCTAAATTAAGCCTCCCTAACCCATTAGTGTAATTAGTACATAAGCGTGCAAACCGAACGGGTAGTGAAACGCGGTTCTAAAAAATTATGCAAAAATATGTTATCATATTAAAAAAGAATTTGCTTTAGATTTTAGTTAGTACACATTTTATAATTTTATCATACGTAAATGTTTGACACCACGTACGTATTGCGTGGAAACTTTTTATCGCCGGTTTGTGTAGGGTATAAGCATCCTGATCACGAAGCCATTCTCGTTTTTTGTCCAGATATTTCTTGGACGCCTTTATGAGCGACGCTGCCCTTGCACACATAACAGGATGAGAAGGGTCGTACTAGATGTAGGCTAAACGGACCATTAAGCTCGGAAAGGAAACCACCTATCTTCGTCCACACTTTTCAATTTCTTCTTTTTAGGGCATTGCAATGGTCTAAGTGGTTGGGGTACGGGCGTCGGATCTCTAATTGGTACCAAACGTTTAGATTTACAATAAATTCTTTTGGGACGTTTATTTTTTGAAGCGCTATGAGAAACTCTCACCATCCCGACAGCTCGCTGTGTCTTCTTGCTCTGACCAGATCGTCGACTAAATCCACAATATTCAAGTATACAGTAAGGTTGTAGCAGATGTGGTTTAGCTACTGTACATGTAATAAAGGTGTATGGATAGATCCACAATAGCTTTAAATTAATTTTAAATTATAGAAAACATTATAAAAATAAATGAAACTATTAATTTTCTTGTTCAGAAAACTCTACTTGTATTTAATAAGGCAAAAAAAAAAAAAAATTTTTTTCGAAAATATTTTCAATAAATCAGCCATGGTTTCATTGGCAGTCATGAATCTTATGAAAATAATTTGTCTATAGGCCATTCCACTCTTAAATTGCAGTATAGTCTCTTATGATTACCATCTCTTTCTGAACCATTGGTGTCCACAATAGCACTGTCCTTGTTAAATCAAGCAGAGCTGCCATTTTATAGCTTAAAAATGAGCATCGTTATTTATATGAAAGGAGCATGCTATAAAATATCAAATTCACTGCTGCATCTAGTGAAAGCAATATAAACTAAAAAGGATAAAATTAAACCACTTGTTTTTTACAAAATATTAAAATTAACATTGTGTCTCAGTTTAATGGGTTTCTAAAAATATCACGTCATAAGTCTAGTTACAATTACGTGGGAAAGCCTATAATTCTATGGTGTCTGTAGTAATAATCATGAAACCACAGATGCAAAATCTTAAATGGATTTATATTAAACGAGATTTTTTTAAATGTATTATAGGCCTACTTCTTACAATATTTAAAATGAAGCATGCAAAATTTGTATAGCTAGAATTTTTTTATTTTTGATGATACATGAGCACATACAGGTTGTAATAATAATATTTATCATCGAGTCTTACTACCCCTTCAGGTTATACGCTTAAGTACTAATAATTACACCAATGGATTAGGAATTGGGAAGGTTGAATATAGAGCAGGTGAACCCGCATTTGCATGGAGTGAGAGGTGAAAGCCATTTAGGAAAAACCACCCCATTTGATCCTAGTGAGATTCGAACCTTGATCTCCCCGTTCTCGGCAGTATAGCTCGACACAAAACGAGCACGTTAGCTAACTTCACCACCGAAGCGGGTTATACAGGGTGTAGAGGAATACAGGCTACAAACTTCTAGGGCAGTGGTCTCCAAATGGTGGACCTTTACGAGATAGTGATAAAATAGAATAAATGATGCTATTTCGCTGGTGGGTGGGTAGTAGACATGGTAGGCCAGCAATAATAAATAAGTAAAATAACTAAAAGGAAAGGAAATAATGTTTTGACCTATAGGGCTTGAACTTGAGTCACTGTTAAAATTTTGCTGGACCACGAAAGTATGCAGAGTTTTTAAAATGGACCTCCATCAAAAATAATTGGGGACCCCTGATCTAGCGTATGTCGAGGGTCCAAAGTAGACCAACTCTTAAAAAGAGAACTCGTGTCAGCAAACTTACCGTTTGCACGTTGAAGATTGGAAATATTAGTATGTTCGCTAATAGCAATAACTCTCATAATAATTTATTTTCTTATTTAGCATTCAAAAATGTTTATCAATGCCAAGAAGATAGCTACAATAATTGCACAAAATGACTTCCAACCAACTGCGATGCAAACATTGCACTTGCGAAGCAAACATTGCACTTGCGAAGCAAACATTGCACCTGCGAAGCAAACATTGCACTTGCGAAGCAAACATTGCACCTGCGAAGCAAACATTGCACCTGCGAAGCAAACATTGCACTTGCGAAGCAAACATTGCACCTGCGAAGCATGTCCTGGAAAACTCTTTAAAAAATTTCAGGCCTCATTTGGATTTCTGGTCCTGCGGTGGGAATGCGTGCTAGCAGATCTTCCTCAGTTTCGACTAGGGTTTATTAAACCAGGCTTTTCATGTGGCCCCACAGAAAAATGTCTAGCGGAATAAGCCTGGGGAGCGTGGAGGCCTTTATACTGGTCCCCCTCAACCAATCCATCTGTCCCTAAAAACTTGGAAGATGTAGTCTCAGATAGCGAGTAAAAAGTGTCGTGGCGCACCTTATTGTTGCAGCCACATCTGTTGACAAATTCGTAATGTTAGGTCTTCCAACAATTCTGTCAATACTCTTGCAGGATTTTTAAATAAATGGGGCTGGTGAAGTGGGGTGTAAGAAGGTACTGACAAATTAAATGACCGTCGATAATACCAGCCCACACGTTGATGCTGAATTGCTGTTAGAATTTAGTGGAGTGAGTGGCGTGAAGGTTTTCTTCATCCCAAACACGGCTGTTTCAGGAGTTAAAATGCCTTTTCTGGTGAAGGAAGCTTCATCAGTAAACAGAACAAGCTGTGGAAATTCAACTTGCAACGGGAAACGTTGCACAAACCAGCGAGAAAAGTTAACTCGTCACGGAAAATTGGCTGTACTCATTGCTTGAACTCTTTGCGTATGGTAGGGGTGGAGCTGTTGTTTATACAGAACCTGCAGATGCTCATATGATTAACACCCATGTCACGTCCAATGGTTCGGCTGCTAATGGATGGGCTCTGTTCAACCCTATGAAGCGATTCTTCTTCAAATCCTGCAGTACAAAGATTTCTCCGAGACCCATAGTTTATCCTGTTGACTATGAACATTCTTGTCTACCGCAATCGTTGACATCATCTGGAAAACACTGTATCAGATAGAGCTGGGCTATTTGGAAAATGATCTGCATAAAGAGGGCGAATAGCCCTGCCATTACAACGAGCTTTAACGTATATTAACACCATGTTAGCGTAATCAATAAGAGTATACCATCCATGCTTTATTACGACTGAAAGTTAAGAGAGATTAGGGAGATTTAGCAAAACGTTGTTTCCCTCCAAGATGGGAATTGTCTTGAATGGTACCTTTCAGGACAATTTCATTCACAGTAGCCGTAAACTTCTAAGTTTACAGACCGATTTGAACGATATTTGCAAATCTAAATAAATATATTTATGTTCAATTGGACATTTAGCTCAGCTGCAGGTATACTGAAATAAACAATAATTCAAGTTATTTCCTTATGCACTGAAAAAACCTTGTAGTTTTATTAATCCAGTATGAACAAATAAAAAAGCTCGGCTCAAGACTTGATTATTATCCCAAATTAAAAAAAATGTTCTGGGAGCCTCCTCCCCCCCCCCCTGCCCTCCCCCCGCTCTCAACATTGCATTCTCTGCCACTTGGGAATTTTTCTTAGAAATTCTTAGAGTTGGGAAAAACACTGGGTCACCCCCCAAAATATATTTCGTGCAACGCCCCTGGACATTGTGTATTAATCAGTCTACTTTCGAGTATTATAACACAATTTAAACCAATAAAGAGTTAATATTTAAACATAATTTAAGATTTGGTCACGTTTCCCTGTAGTTAGTTGTACTAAAAATAACAAAATTATTTCATAGATTTCCCGTGTGAAGAACGGGTACATCAGCTAATAGTGCAGTACATAAGTAGGCCCTATAAGTTTGACTATGCATACGTGGTGAAGTGTAAGAAATGGCACAGGCCTCAACCAAACCCAAATAAAGATATTATGTTTTTCTAATACTTTAAATACACACATATACACTCCACACACATACACATACACATATACACTCCACACACATACACTCTCACACACATACACACTCACACACATACACACTCACACACATACACACTCACACACATACACACATACACACATATACACTCCACACACATACACACTCACACACATACACACTCACACACATACACACTCACACACATACACACTCTACACTCCACACACATACACACTCCACACACATACACACTCACACACATACACTCACACACATACACACTCACACACATACACACATATAAACTCACACACATACACACTCACACACATACACACATATACACTCACACACATACACACTCACACACATACACACTCCACACACATACACACTCACACACATACACACTCACACACATACACACTCACACACATACACACACACATTCATTATTATTATTATTATTAGCACTGCGTCTTACTACCCGTTCGGTTTATACGCACTTACGCTAATGTGTAATGGTAGGGTGATTGTTAACCACGGTGGAGGCCTGGCATTCCCCACATTCACAAGATGTCTTGTCAGAGGTGAAGGAAAGGTTTACATGGTAATCAGATAAATCTGTGCTGAGACCGAGGATTGAACCCCGGCCGCCATTCATTATTCACTCCCATACATACATACATGCATACATACATACATACATACATACATACATACATACATACATACATACATATACTCACACATTCATACATATACATACTCATAGATACACATTCAAACTTACACATTTACACACACACACACATACACGTGTGTAGCTTCAACAAAAGCACTTTCTACCTCACTAGGTGTTGGCGGGTAGGAACTACACGTTATATTTTATGGCTAATGACAGTTTCATTACATATGTCAGGTTTGTTGTAGATCACCCTTTCTATCCACTAATTAGTAATAATAATCAGCTCAGCTGGTTTTTAGTTATCACTCTTGCCCTCAATACATGTCGTCACTCATGCAGCAAGCACCGATATATAACATTGTCACGTTTTGGTTTATACTCGCATTTCTTAAGCAGTCATTCTTTAAGTCTTCGAAACTTGATTATTTGCTTAGGTAAGAAATATATGTTCATTGAAATATTATAGACTTTATTTATTTGGCCAAACTGTCAATTTTAAAAGAAACTCAGCTTCGTTTGAACATAATTTAGGGGTGAATAAAATTTAGTTATTTTATGTAGAAAATGTTAAAAACCAGTTTGGATATTACTCGAAAAAGGTTTATTTAAAAAATTGCATTTTAGTTTTTGCTAATCTATACCGATTTTACCCTACAAAGTGGAACAGTTTGAGCTTGGGCTTTTTGCTGTAGTGACGAGTATTAACACGAGTTAGAGCAAAGTAAAAAAAACATTGATTTTATATATCTATACAAAATCTCCCATGTATATGATACTTTAGGCATGAATAACATAAACGTAGAGGAAACCTAAAACATGACATTCTTGAAACTTTAACAAATATTCAAACCACCTCGGGATGATAATGGTTCAATATGTTTATTAATACCAAAGAGAACGAATATTGAAAGTATTTTTGTAACTTCCTTCTAGAGGCAATCATTTTTGTAACAACATTCCTGTAACCAAAATTTAATCATGTATATTTCTGCACTGAATATTACAATAATGTTTGTTGAAGGTTAGTAAAACGTTCGATAAACTTTTTACAAAAATTGACGAACGTTCATGAATAAAATGTATCCATACCCAGGTTTACAAATACTCTAAATTATATTCTTCATGGGGGCTATCGCTATATATATTAATTGGAAGTAAATTTAGCACTCATATTAATTTTAAAATTACAACCCAATATTTTTTGAGAATAGGAGCATTGTAATTTTTCTTTCAGTATAGTTAACTTTTCTACGTTTGTGTTCCAAACATATATAACTTAGCATGTTATTTATGTTTCCTATATTTCCCACTGTGTTAATATTTTTGAATCACATGTCATTTTATTATTCAGCATTTTGTTTTAAATCTAGTTGATAATGATAACGATGATCTTCAATCTCTGTCCAATCACTTCTTAAAGTAGATCTACACTGGCCTAAACATCGTTTGGCATGTGCTTTAATCTTGTCGTGCAAGATAAATCATTCCGAGCTCACTCTAATGTTGGGAGGAAGGAAAAGCGAGTTATAGTCTGTATTTTTAAAGTATTTATGACAAAATAAATATTTGGCTAAAATATTGTTTTAGTAGATACGTTTAGTTTAAGTTTATACACTTGGTAATCTGAATAGTTCTTGAATATTTGTCAGGAGCATCGCGGAATTTGACAAGAAATTTTTTAAATCAAGAGAAAAAGAAAGTCCTGTTCAAATTGTGCAATGCCTATGACCGATATTAAAAAACTGTAGAAATTTCAATAATATTATGTAAAAAATTGAACGAAATATGTTTACTGAAATAATATTTTATTAATACGGGCAAAAAGTTTTTTTAACATAAATACCGACAGAATATAGTTACTAGCTTGAGCTCTCTTCCACTTCACCCTCCCCACTGGTATTAAGCGACTGTAAAAACAACAATGATTTAATACATGTAATTATTTAATATAAATAAGCGATAGTTCTACAAGTTAATTTTCTACAGACAACACAATAATATCAGCTTATCAAAACAATTTGTAATATCATAATTGGTTTTTAGCATCGTTCTTTCTTATACTTTATATTGATTGCTTTAAAATTTCAATAAAGACATTCAACAAATAAGACTGTTTAAAATCAGACTATTTGTGTTTTGGTTTTATATCAGTTAAATAAAAATGAAATTATTGATACAAATACTAAAGCTTAAAATTCTACCTTATAGTTGTATCAATAAAACTTCTTCTGAATATTGTTTACGTAATGCCATTTAGTTGTTTATAAACTCATAAAGTAGCTTCAAAAGAGTAGACGTTGACTACTTCATAATGGTCATATCTACAGATGGTTTTCCCCGTTTAGTTATGTTTGAACAAAATCTCTACTGTAGTTGAAATGCTTTATTAATTATGTTAGATCTTAACACTATATGGTGCTTAACCCAGGATGGGGCATAAAGTGTTGACATTATTTAATAACATATCTTTACTTGTTTAACTACTAATTCTTAAAATTAAACTTAAAAAACAACAAACAATTGAAAAGTTTCTATACAACCCCGAATATTAAAAAAACCAACAATGTCCTTAAAATGGCCACCACTATATGCACTACATTGTTGTATGCACTTCTCGAATCTTGACATGACTTTGTGTAATGTATCTTGTTGAATTGCTTTTAATTACGGGATTTTTCTTGGGCGAGTCGCATAAATACGACCCACGAGAAAAAGTATGTGTTGGCCATCTGGGTTGTGATGGATTTGGGCGGCCGACCGGGGGGGGGGGNCCACGCAGAGAAAAAGATTTGGTGGGCCCTATTGGTTTGGTTGGATTGGGGCGTCCGTCCGGGGGGGGGGGGGTAGTCAGTCCTCCGAGTCGACCGAGCTGTGTGGGCCGTTAACCCATCTTGCTAGAAACACATGTTGTTGATATACGTTCCCTTTCGTTGCATCTTAGGGGTTATAAAGGTCAAACTCCAATCGAAGTGCTTCTCACAATGTTTTATGGGCACCTCATTTCATAATCTGGGGACATCGCCTGGCCACCACGCTCACCAGACTTGACAGCTCCAAACTTTTTCTTATGGAGCATGTTAGAGAGTCATGTTCAAGCGACTCATCCAATTACAATTCAGGAACTTAAAAAATTGTGGTGGAAGTTGAAGTAATTCAAAAAGATTGCGCAAAGTGAGTCAAGTTTCAAGGAGCACATACAGCATTATATGGCATATAATGGTGGCCATTTAAAGGACATTGTTTTTTAAGAAATGAATAATTTAAGGGTTTGTAGCAAATTGTCAATCTTTTGGGTTATTTTAAGTTTAATTTGAAGCATTTAGTCGTTAAATAGTAAATATATATTTTTGTTAAATGTTTTAACACTTTCTGACCAAACTCGTACATTCGAAACTAGTACTAGAAATAATAATGGTACACTCTCTTTTTTTGTTCTTAAAGTCATTGACTCAGTCTTTCTGATGCAGATTTGGTTTATCAAAGGATGTCACTCTTACTGATGATGTTCATTACGTGGGTACTCGCCAGCGGTTCATTGGCCCATCCCTTGCCAGACGATGAAGACGCCGTGGACGTGAACGAAAACCTTTTAGAGGCGCACTTTTCCGAGCTCAACGAGGTGATCTTTGGCCTCCCTAAGAAAGAAACAGGTACTCTTACGGCTGCTATTAACTGTATACATTGCCTCATTTACTATTACCGCGAACTTACACGTTCACCAAAAAACAAGCTCTGAACAGTACTGTAAGTACGTGAGGATTTATAAACCAATCACATAATTTCAATCCTTATAGCTTTACCCGCTGTGTTTTACTTGAACTAGTTTCAGCTTGGTCAGCTCAACTCAAGAAATTATCCTTGGTAATGCCAATACAATTTCAAAACCAGCCAGCTAAAATCAAAGCTCATATGCTTATCAAGCAAATGTAAAGCGCGTGTATTCATGCATTAGGTTATACCACGACACAAAACTATATTTGAAAATATTCATTCTGACAATAATTTAAGAGATATGTTATCTACTTACTCCATGACATTAGGAACTCTAAAGTTCATTGCCACACTTACAAAAGGACGCCACCTATTCCTATCTTGAGATAGCTCTATTCAGTCCATCTCATTACACCCTATCTCTTTCAGGCCCATTCTATTGTTATCTTGCCATCTGCAGCTAGCTCTTCCCAATGGTCCCTTCCCATTGAGTTTGCCAGCCAATACCCTGAACACGGTTATAGATTCTCCCATTCACACTGCATGTTCTGCCCACCGTAATATACGATATTTAATTGCCCCAACAATGTAGGTATATTGTGATGAGTATAAAGTATGAAACTCATCATTATATAGCCTCCTCCACTCTCTTTATCTTAATTGCGTTTTGGTTAAACTATATTCTTTAATACCATAAACAGCAACCGGTGAAACTATTTTCTTATATAGCCTGAGTTTTAAATTTCTTGACTACAGGCAAAATATTAATAGCTTACTGGCCAAGTAACAGCATGCATTTCTCGACTTTATCTTTTTCCCAATTTACACTCAATTAACTATCGTAATACCATTTAAAATTGTTTCCAAACATATTAACTCATTAATTCTACCAAATGAAAAAATTCACAGTAATTTCTAAACTGTCGTCCCCAATCTCTGTTCTCTTTGTGCTGATGAATTTAGTCTTCTCGGCGTACCCTTATAAACCTATTTTCTTACTTTCCTCTAATAATTGTATTGCCATTACCTACACATCTAAATCATTTGTATATCTAAATAGTTGTGGTGTAAAGTTTAATGTAAAGCCTTCCCTGCCCTCTTGCTTTACCCTAACAGCATAATATAATGTTAGATTAAAAAGTAATAAGAAAGATTCATATCCCTGTTTCATCCCTCGTATATTTCAAAAGCATCTGATACTTGACATTCAACACGTACCCGACCATGCGTATCTTTATAATATACCTCAATTAGATTTACAAGTTTTTTTTGGGGGGTATGTATTAGAAAATAAAATATATGTTGTTAGCTGAAGTTTGCGTTTTAAGGCATCATGGGTCGAGGGCGTGGCAGTAGACATAGAATTATTTGGCCTAGAAATTGAGACTGAATGCCAATTATCCTTAAATAATTTGGCTTGAAAGTTAATTTCACCAAAATCTAGTTGGCACTAAATGAATTTCAAATACACGAAGTAGCCATGCTGGACACTATGAATTGACGTATGAGTATATTCGGTGGCGTCGCTAGGGTTGGTGTTACCCTGTGCGGTAACACCCAGTGTCACCCCCATGGACCTCCTCTTGTACCAGATCATATAAAATTCTTAATAATGAAAATAATAAAAATATTAGCACCGCGTCTTACTACCCGTTCGGGTTATACGCTTTAAGTACAAATTACGCTAATAGATTAAGAATTGAGAAGGTTGAATTAGAGGAAGTGAACCCGCATTTGCGTGGAGGGAGAGTGGAAAACCATTTAGGGAAAACCACCCCCAGTTCACCCGACCGAGATTCGAGCCTCGATCTCCCCGTCCTCAGCAGTCGAGCTCAACATGACAAGCGGGTTAGCCAACTACGCCACCAAGGCGGGTTGTTAATAATGATTTTTGTACTATTGTTACTAGTAAATCGTAATTCCTGTATATCACTGAATGTAATGTCAATAGTTCTGACATAAACAACCTGCCAAAATTAAAACTATAACTTTAAATTACAAAATCACAAGCACAACCTAAATATATGTTTTGTACATTTACATAATTCGGTACGAAAACAATAAAATTCGAACTAAACTTTTAAGAATTACATACAAATTTATGCTAATCTTAACATTAAACATTACTGTTACATGAGATACATTAATGGATTAGGTTTGTATTATCATTATCGACCCAAAGAATGTAGATGTTGTAGACAAATGAATAAGGAAATATATTCATAGATAAAAAATTCAAAAAAGTTTACTTTTTTAATTAATAACTTTTCCAGATCCTTCTCTAGAGTCTGTGCTTTTTCCACACTATCCATGCATTCAAAAAACTAAACTGAGTATGAAAGTCTATTTTTTTTTTATGTTCATACACCCTCTAGAAGAAAGGGATTAGTGAAAACAATTACTAAATGGCCACAGACTGTCTGTCATTCGTTGTACTGTAACTCCTGTCGAATTAATACAACTCAGAAGACTGTCTTCTTGCCGCGGACAGAGGTATTAAAGCTTAAGCCAGGTCTATAAGTACAGCGACTGTTTAGGCTCAGTCCTCCCCCTCCACATTGCGTACTTTCAGTCAAGTTTTAAGCTACCTAAAAAAAATCGGGTAGATAATCGGTGTCTTCAAGATTAAACAACCAAAAAGTTATATTTTTAAAGAATTATGATGTTAGAATATTTCTAATTGAAAGTTTCCATTTTTATGTTCACCAAAGTTGAGGTTCATTATAAACAAATTTTTTAACACACATTGGAATGTATGTGGGTTGGGACCAATGAATTAGGTTCACTGTAGCCGATTATTCATTACAACAGAGTTCACTAAAACCAGAGCTGACTGTAGATATAATTATATATACTTAAGAATCAAATAGCCAAAGTTATTATATTTGTTTTAGTATGGATTTAGCTGCATCTAGATGTCATATTATGAAAATTAAAAATGACACCTGGACACGGGAAACGAACCCGGGATCTTTGGCACGTGTGATTTTTCAATTTTCAGAATATATAAACATACACGTTTTAATTCCTATTATGACGTAAGTAGTTTTGGTATTGAATAAACCATTGCAGTTGCGATTATTGATTGCAGGCGAGAAGGTGTCTCAGTGGCACCCACAAATGGAAGTTAATCCTGAAGAGTTAGGTGAGTATCTTGAGGGAGACATCCTATTCCCAGAAACACTCACAAGGAATGGACTCAAAGCCGAGAGTTCCCGGTGGCCTAAAGGGATTGTCTACTACACTCTCAGCTCGTACTTTTGTAAGTGCAAACAAAACACTCACATTAATTACAAAATAGTTTGTTAAAAATATAAATGATTGATATGACCATGATTACATCGACCTATTTATTTAAATTTAACTAAAACAAGTCTCAATGCCAAAATATAAAATAGTCTATTTTAAATTTGATTTCTAATTTTTAATTTAAAAGAAGCAAATACTGAAGTATATCTAATACTAACATTCGTAGGCTTCATTGTAAGTACAATATATCAATGGATAAAGCCATCAAATAGGTGTTAAGTTGAAGTGGGTGAAACTAATCATATTTCAATAAATCAAATAGGAGAATATTCTTCAGTGCAGACAGAATTGTATGGTGGTGTCGTAAACAGGGCTCATGGTATCAACAAGTTGTCTCACAAGATTGTAAGGTGGCTTTCCATGGCCGTAGACAGGCCTCATAATCTCATCGAATTGTCTTACAGGATTGTACGTTCACTTCCAGATTAATGTATTCTGGATTCCTGGGCTCGTAAACAGTATCTATTTCCTCAAATTATTGTAAACTTGTTTCCCGCGTATTGTAGTCTAGTTTCCTGCCGGGCTTTTATGAGCGTAAATCGGTATATGTGTTGATATCTACCCTTTCCGATAAATTATGTAGAGATACCAAATGAGCGGTTGTGTCAGTACCACGGTTTAGCATGGTATTGCTTCTGATGTGTATTCAACGGTGTATACAGTAGCCCCATGGCTTCTTTGGTGCTGACTGACAGCTCACAGCTGACTTCTGACAGTCAACATTTAGGTATATACCTAAATTTTGAATGCTAGAAGTTATAGCTGCTAAACACATGTTTTTGCAGATCATATGGTTCGGCGTAGGGATACATAATTTGGTCTGGTAACGTTTCAAAGCCGTCAGTTGTCAGCTGTGAGCTGTCAGTTACCACCAAAGAAGCCATGGGGTTACTGTAGTTAATTTCATAATCACTACACTATTGACTAAAGTTGGCAACGGAAATTACCCAGAACTCATAGCGCCTTGTATACTTTAGTGCCAGTTTTGTTATTTTCAAGGCATTTATTATCTTTAGAAATTTAAACTCCGTTGTTATAAGTTAGTTTTAGAATAATTACAAGTTTTTTCGTTTTATTCAATTGTTTCGTTTATTTAAAAGTTGTTACCGTATTGTTAATTTATAGAGAAAAATATGTTTTTGTTTTGTAATCTCGGGACAGTTTTATTTAAGTGTAGGTTAGGCTTAATTCCTTTGTAAGAAATGGTGTTATTAAATATCAATATAATTTGCTAATATTAGAAACGGCATTTTACGGTTTATTTAATATTTTATTCTTCTATTAAATTGTATTTGCTTTGATGTCTTAAGCTAAAGAAGAAAGGTGTGTAAACACCTTTTATTAATTTTAAATTATAAGTTTATATCATAATAACCATGAATAAATCGTCATGTTAATAAAGTATGACCACTAGTTTAGAATATGTCTTTCTTGGAGGTTGCTTACAAAAACACATGAAGGTAGGCCTACACATATTAAATAGCTAGGCTCTAGTTTGGACTAGGCATAGACTGCTAACTGCACAACTAATTGTTGGGTCTAGATCACAATTAACTTAGTTTAAAAACATTAAATAAAAACAGTAAAACACTACCAAACACATATTAATCACATCAAACACAACAAAATACCTGGCATATCAATATTAAGACCATTCGGGTCCTGATTTAGTAAATAAGAGCTTCACTCATTTACTTCGCCGCAAATAGGTTGGCTATCTCAGCATTTCCAAACATATTTTACTGTAAAGTTATAATTCGTGGACAATGAGAGTATATATAGCCTATTATTAAAAACACTTTGGTATTTTATTTTATAAAATTGTTTTGTTCATTTAGGCTAATATGTTTTTTTGTGTTATAGACCTTCTATTGGAAATATATCTTCTTTCACATCAAAGTAAGCAATGAAATTATGAATATATCATACAAATTGCCCATTCATTTGACTTTAACAATAAACTAACCAGCCTGGGTGGCCGCACGGTCTCATGTTGGACTAGACTGCCGAGGACTGGAAGATCGGGGTTCAATTCCAATCTGCAGCACTGAGGATAATTTTCCTAAATGGTTTCCCACTCTCTCTCTCTCTCTCTCTCTCTCTCTCCCCCACGCAAATGTAGTTGCACTTCCTATACATTACACCTACCTCATCCCTAGCCCATTGGCGTAATTGGTACATAGGCGTATAACCCGAGAGGGTAGTAAGGCTCGGTGTAAAAAAAAGTTTTCCAATATAAAATAGTAAAATTAATACAAATTAACTAGAAATATAAAGTATCAAACTAATTAGAAAATAATCTAACCTTATAAAGTTTTATAATACACACTGTTCAACTAGTTGTCCAAACATGATCTCACACAACTATAAATATGATTGAAACTAAGCGTTTTATGAGCAACTATATCAAACTAACTTAAAAAATAATTTCATCTAATAAAAGTTCTATAATATACACTATACACTGTTCAACTAAAAAAAACCTATCCAATACCTATGAAGTATAAATGAAACAGACACAAAGCGTTTAGTGAGCAACTATATGGCCTACTCTAAACACGAGTAAATACAACACTGAAAAATATTAGACGCGAAAACACAAATAATACTATAACAAAATGTAAATAGTATATTAAAATCAATGAAAGGAAATGAAAATCTAAGAACGTATCGGTAAGCTAACAGAGGGGTTATAGAGGTCCTTTAAAATATCGACAAATCTCGGTATCGTGCCGTGGTTGGTATCTCCCAAAGAGCGCTCACAATCACACAAATACACGGTGTTGTTCCAAACCATCGTTGGTAACTGTTTCCGTGGGGGTCAAAATAGCCCAGCTGGAGTCATAACTCATCAATTTATATTGAACCAGTCATGCTACTACTATTTTCTCATCTAACTCTAGTTGTGAATTGCTCAATTACTTTTCTAGTTTTTTTTAGCACAGCATCTTACTACCTATTTAGGTTATAGACATACATCTCTAGTTTATATGTAAACTATACAAAATGCAATAAGAAAATGATTGTAATATCTTAGCAACAAGTTTGTAGGCGCCACTAATTCTTAATTTTTAATATTTTATTTAGCACCGCGTCTTACTACCCGTTCAGGTTATACGCTTTAAGTACTAATTACGCTAATGGATTAGGAATTGGGAAGGTTGAATTAGAGGATGTGAACCTGCATTTACGTGAAGGGAGAGTGGAAATCCATTTAAGAAAACCACCCCCAGTTCACCCGACCGATATTCGAACCTCGATCTTCCCGTCCTCAGCAGTAGAGCTCAACACAACAAGCGAGTTAGCCAACTGCGCCACCGAGGCGGGTAACTCTTACTTATTTTGGGGAGGGGAGAGAACGAACCTATTTTCCCTTTAAATTAGAAAATAAAAATTATTTCATACCAAATTAATAACACAAATAATATTAAAGTGGAAACATTTCTCCTCTATCCAAGGCCAGTCCCACACCATTCACGAATGTGGAAGAATATTTGGGTTTCAGATGGCTATCCTAGACGTGTGGTAGGTACACGAATAACGAATGTTAAGTCGAATATTCTGGATTCGAAGGGTTTTGATTTGGGAGAGGTTTTTAGGCATTACTAAAAGGTAGCTAATGTTCGCCACTTGAGTCTCGAGCAAACATTTGGTACGCTCTCACACTATACATGAGTCGTTCGTGCCCTCTAGTTGCTTTAAAGTATTTCAAATTTTTTTAGGGTGTGCATTCACACCGGCTGCTGTACTAGTTGTATTTGTGTCAATTGTAGATTAATTGTAAGGTAGGCTTTTTAAGAGGCAATAACAATACACTGGATAGCAAAATATCTGCTGCAGCAGAAACTACAGCTATGTCATCACTTGCGTTGGCCATTGTGCATTGGTTTCTGACTAGCGCCGAAGTGAATGTGTTGGTCAAATATTCGGGGTAGGTATTTGCGAGAAGTGTGTATGATCCATAGTAGGTGAATATTCGTATAGGTTTCATAGCCTAAATGCAAGCGAGCGTTCTGGCGAATATTCGGCCAAAATATTTGTCTACATTCGCGAATAGTGTGGGACCTTCTTAGCAATGATCGTAAATACGTTTACCATAGATATTATAAATTATACTCACGATAGCTGTATGGGAGTTTTAAGGATTACTATCGTAAGAGATATGCCACCCTGAGATGTCCAGAAAACAGGGTTCAAAAGCTACTGACGAAGGGATGTCCCCAAGTATCAGTACGTGGCCCGATCTTTTGGGGTGTCGGCCTGGAACCCGTGCTGTACTTGTTGGAGAGGATGCCGAAGACGCAGGGTGTGGTTGGCTTTGCAGACAACCTTATGATAGTAATACAAGAGTATTCTAGAAGGAACTTAGAGAAAAAAAAGTAACCGGGTGCTTGAAGAACTTGACACTTGGTGTAAAAGTGTCAAGTTAAAAATGGCACTGGCGAAGACAATCTACATGCTGTTCAAGGGTAGATTGGCTAGGGATCCGACCATAAGGGTAGGTAGGAAATCTATAAGAAGAAACCATACGGTCATATACCTGGGAGTGACCCTTGATGAGAACAGAAATTTCATGGCGCACATGGAGGAAGTGATGGGGAAAACTCAGTCGGTGATGAACAAAGTTATAAGCATGGGACAGAGGTGGTTTTGTCTGCCTATGCGGATAATAAGGACATGCCATCAGACGATCCTTCTTTCCATTGTGAGCTATGGGGCATGCATCTGGGCTTACAGACTAACCAATGTTGTTCCGGCTAAGGTGATTCAAGGTCTACAGAGGAACATACTACTTAGGCTGACGAGAGCCTACCGGACTGTATCAACAGATGCACTGA
This sequence comes from Timema shepardi, assembly GCA_902151425.1. Lineage (NCBI taxonomy): Eukaryota > Metazoa > Arthropoda > Insecta > Phasmatodea > Timematidae > Timema > Timema shepardi. Next base: position 17,446 of record CABFVX010004151.1, on the reverse strand, counting down.
GTGTGTGGCCGTTGGACCTCCTTCTAAGGAAAAAAGCTGTTGCGAACTGGATAAAAAAGGGAAATAGGGAGAAGGTGAGATTCCTCACCACACCCAATATGACAACATTTGGATAAACAGATATAGCCCTGTTGGAGGAGTGGCAGAGACGCTGGGAGAGAAGTGGAACCGTTATGAGGACTTATCAATTGTTCCTTAATGTGGTTGAGAGACTAGAGAATAAACACCTCCAGCCAGAATTATGTCTTTAAAACTTAAATAGTATCTCTCTACAACTAAAGCTCCCAAAATTTTACTAATATATTTGCCAATATCTCAGAAACGGTTGGTTTTATAAAAAATATATTTCATATAAAAGTGTTTTATTTTTATTTTTAATAGTACTACAATTTTGCAATTATAAGTTGTTTAGTATCTCAAATAAATGCGGAGATACGGAAATTTCAGTTTCTGTAAAATACCCTAAAAGTCATTTTAATGGGAAAATGAGAAAATCCGGTCTATTTATATTCTTAATCAAAGCCTAGATACGAATTTGAATCAAAATCGTTAGAGTAAGCGTATAACCCGAACGGGTAGTAAGACGCGGTGCTAAATATTATAAAAATCGTTAGAGCCGATTTTGAGAAAATCGATTTTTTCTCTTTTCTCCCGTTATTAAACTACTTTTGATTTTAAGTTTAAACAGACTCACAGACATACGGCATTGCAAAGATCACTTTTTATGGATCGGGGGGTCATGAGGCGTCGACATCCAGCAACATTTCAGCTTTTTTTTTACGGTCACAATACTTTACCTTTTGTGTTCGAAAAGTTAAAAAATATAAATATTAGCGTATAGCTTGAAAGTTATTGGTTTTATAAAAATATGCTTCGAATAAAAATTTGTATCATAAATAGATCTACATATTTGTAATGCCAAGTAATTTCATATCTCTAATAGTTTTGAAGATATGATAAAAAAAAAGTGAGACTGTACGCATCTGACAAGAGCCCTTAAAGTCATTTTGCTGAAATATTGAGAATAGCCATTTTATTTAAAATATTTATAAATGTTTATAAATGAGATGTAATCAAACTCGTTTGGGCCAATTTTGAGAAAATCAACTTTTTCTCTTTTTGCCCCTCAGTAAACTAAACTTAATTTTAGGGTTGGATATCCAATTCCAAAAATCCCTCGGGGCAACCTTATTAAAATTTTAGATACCAGGTTTTAGCCCAATCGGTAAAATAGTTTAGGCTCTTGTGGGAGGTATAGACAGACAGACAGACGGAAATTCAAAAACAAATTTTTCGAATTTGGGGGGTCATGAAACATCGATATTCATCCACATCAAAAGTTCTATTTTTTTGACAATCACAATACTTTCTATACCTGTAAGATAGCGAGAAATTAAAAATTTTGAGAGTGCCAGATGTATAAAACTATACTGAATCTATCTACTGAAGCAATATTTTATCTAATTTGGTTAAATGTTTTGATGCAAACTGAAAAAAATATGGACCTTAACGGGGGTTGACTTCCATCGGACCTAATGGTCTCACTACCATAAAAATTTTATTGCACAATTTTAATAATCGATATACTGTAAGATATAAATAGTGATTCAATGATTTCAAATAATTATTATTCAACGTTTAAGTTATACCATGAACAAAGGTACAAGTACATGGCATACAATAATTTATTTAATAGAAAATATGTTACATATTAAAAAATGAAACCCTTAAGAGGGTGTCGAGCTGTACACTCTGCTTATACAACAAAATAGAATGCGTGATCAAAGAAGTATAGAAAACATGTTTTGATGAGCTTTATATCTGGCCTATTACAATGGGCCTAAATGAGATTGCACTTGTTAATATAGCTTTATGAGGTAAGATGAGCATGAATTTAATAAGCAAGATTAGGTGGTCAAATAAGAGAAAAAAACCTACAACACGAGGAACTAGAGTACAAGAATAGACTCGAAAGTTATAAACTACAGTAGCCCCATGGTTTCTTTGGTGCTGACTGACAGCTCACAGATGACTTCTGACAGTCAATATTCAGGTATATACCTAAATTTTGACCGTCAGAAGTAACAGCTGCTAAGTATATGTTTTTGCAGATCATATGGTTCGGCGTAGGGATACATAATTTGGTCTTGTAACTTTTTAAAACTGTCAGTCAGCACCAAAGAAGCCATGGGGCTACTGTAGCTGCTATATTGGAGGTTGTTTAGCTAAATGCAATACAAGGCAAGATAGAAAGTAGTTAATGACAGGAGGTAAATTTATCATCCCATTAATACAAATGGTAACTCATATAGCGCAAACTGTTCCCTAAAACTATATATTCTGGGTATTTGGTGACTATCCTCTCATAGATAGTTGACACTTTATTATTGTTTACAAACTGCGTGAACGTAAGGCCACCGGTAGGGGCTGCAAGCGATATCCCTTAAACTTGGGATATAGATGTCCTAATTAGGACAACATTAAAATAATCATGAGTTGACAAACATATCCCCCTTATCAAAACTTGTAAGAAAGTTATACAGTAGAACACGGACGTGTTCTTTCGCACAAACTTAAGGAACCCGTCTAAGCGGTAAAAATGTAGTCAAATGTTAGTGTCAAAGAGGCCAAGCAAGGACATGTCAGGCAAACCAGTAATATAGAGACAGTATAATAACAAAGAGAACAAGAGACAATTTGCGTTAATAGCGAACCCCTATTTTCCTGGAGTTGACGTTCCTCGGTAATAGGAGACCGAAATTTCCATATAAAATAACATAACAATTTCAGCGTGACTAGAACAATAAGTCGTTAAGCGACAATAAAGTAACGGTCAACCCGATAAAGGGGAACCCCAAGAGAAGTAAACAGTGTCTACACATTGCACTGTCAAATATACATATACCCTAAAAGCTTTAGCCAACTCATTAAGCGGTGATATGCCAAACTGGTAAAACTATTCTTTGCCACAATGCCACAATAGACTAGTTTTATTCTAAAGGAACCAAATGCCCCATAAGCTAAGAATAGGCATACCTAGACAAATTGAACTAATACCTATTAATTAAATCCTAACCTTATACATGTATAGAGCGGAGTCGCTAAGTGACGGATTACAACATATTAATATACAAACAACATCTTGACTAAAGTAAACAAATCGTACTCATTACGACTACTGAAAATAAACTTATGATCCCGAGAGGGATAGCAATTGCAGTGTGCAAAGTAAAACGGACTATCTACCCTAGCTGGATAGACTGACCGCGTTGATACGCAGAAATGTCCTTGTAGAGGTGGGGGTTAGCTGTAGCTTAGCGTCCAGGGAAGTTATCTCTTGTAGCTAGTAGATTAGACGAAGTAAGAAAACGTTATTAACATGTTCATCCGAGGAGAGTGAATATTGTTATGTGTCTCTTTTAGATGATACATGATGTTTAATGGGCGCCCAGATTGACACCAGGGTAGGATAGGCATGAAAGGGGGAGGGCGACCAATCACGTCTCGGAGCAATAGCGCTCGGAGGGGTGGATGCCTGCAGCGGGTATCAGCACATGAGCGAAGAGTAGATAATGAGAGAAGCAAAAAATGAAATAATTTATTTCAGTATAGTTTTTTTAATAACCACTCCAGTATGGTTACATGTGGGCTATCAGTGACGATCATACAACACAACAGCTATAAGTAATTCACGAGCTAAGTTTACCTGGATGACAGCTCGAAATGTTACTAGAAGTAATCCCTAATATATCACTACGCCAGCAGATGACACATATCACTTTGGATGACTGTAATTGAAAACAGATGGTAATATATTAATGTGATAGTTAACCACAGTAATTTAGACCAATATTATTTATATATTTATTTGAGGTCGGACAAAAAGTGTATTTATAGTTTTATTCCCCTTGAAAAAATATCAACACCATTTTCACAAAAACTTCTAACGAACATAGCCTCAAAATGGCGACTGACGAATTTAAACCATATGATTGAACATAACGATAAACAAGTTTTTTACAATGTTGCGGACACGCAGTTGATGAAAATACTTTATTCAGTTAAATATTTCAAAATACGATAAAATAATCATAAAATCATGTATTGTATGTAAAAATGACAACAATTTTCTCTTTTCTAAGTAAATACGATGCCTGTATTAAAAGGTATTGATGTATGCACTATATTACAAAAAATCAGTAACGTTCCAAAACGAAAAATAAGTACTTTTAATTATGTTTAAAATATTGTTTCGAGTTGGACAAAAAGAAATTATTTAAAAAAATGAAATAGTATGAGAAAACTTAAGTTTACATTATTTTAAATGTAATATATAACAGGTAACAAAAGATCTTTAAATTTATAACAAAACTGTGATCTTTTACAAGTGTTGGCGATTCAAAACCTAAACATATGATTTTCGAACTGTCATCCAGGTGAAAACCTATCGTGAATGGAATATACATCGGCTAGGCCATGGTAAGTCCAATCTGATCCGCTGTTCATCCAGAGTCAGTATTTACTTTGTGCGAGGAAGAAACAATTAACAGTGTGGGCTAATTTCAATTAGCCCGTCACAACCAGAGTGTAACCAAGCAAGGTAAGCTCTCTACCGTACAGTGTAAATGAAGGTTATATATTTTGAGAACAGCATCTATTGCAAGTGGTTTGTTTTATGTTGGGGCTGTAGCTTACAAAGACCGAGAGATGATACTTTCCGCCATGGACGAGTATCACAACCACACTTGCATCAAGTTTGTGCAGTATTCGGGAGCAGAACCCGACTACATCCGATTCGTGAGTGGCAACACAGGGTGCTGGTCGTCGGTCGGACGCACGGGGGGTGGCCAGGAACTGAATCTGCAGTCACCGGGGTGTCTCACCAAGAAGGGCACCGCCATGCACGAGATGATGCACGCCCTAGGTTTCTACCACGAGCACACTCGATGGGAGAGAGACAACCACGTCATTATTCACTATGATAATATCCAGCAAGGTACGTAGGGTCATAGCATAATTCTGGTAGGAAGAATCTGTTAGAAAATACACACACACACACACACACACACATATATATATATATATATATATAAAAAAAAAATTTAGTGGTCAACATTAATATTATCTTTCTAAATCACTTTTTTATTGTCTTTATTTATTATATTTGGAAAACTTAAGGCAAGTTTGCCTTATTTGAGAGAGGTTTTCCAAAATGGTTTTTCACTCTCCCTCCACACAAATGCGAGTACGATTCTTCTAAATATAAACTTAATCCATAAGACCATTAGCGTAGTTTGTACTTAAGAGTATAACCTGAAAAGGTAATAAGACGTGGTGCTAAAAAAAACCAGTAAACCATCATTATAGTAACAATAATATGAATTATAACTGACTAACATGCAAATTCAATACTTAATCTCTATTAATTACTTCATTCATTCATACATCAATTCAAACACACATAATTTATACAAGCAGTTTTATTTGCATGATGTTCTACAAGCATGAAGCACTAGATTCGCTGATAAATAATATATTGTTTGAGAATATTTTTTAATGCAGCCACCACAGTAAAAGTTCCATATTGTGGAGAGTAACGCGTTCCGTACACATAATGCCACAACTGTGAATGAAAGGCGATAATAATCAGATTTGTGAATTAGTAAATTATTATTGTATCAAAAGTGAAAGCTAATGAATGACAAGGGCTTCATTGACTCACTTTGAAAAAAATACCCAATTCTTCCAGATGCTCTAAAGATTTTAAGCTTCGAATACAGATAGAAAAACCCTATTGGCTAAAGAACTTACATTATTATTATTATTATTATTATTATTATTAGCATGTCCTACTACCCGTTCGTATTGTACAAACTTACGCTAATGTGTAATGGTAGGGTGATTGTGAGATGAAATGGAGGACCTACAGTTTAACGTGGGATCCGAACCATGGTGGAGGCCTGTCATTCTACACATTCACAAGTTGTGATTAATACACTTCTTTTTAGAGGTGAAGGAAGGGTTTGGCATTCAAATAAAGAACTTACAATTAGATTTTTAAAAATGAATTCATTTGAGCACAGATACGCGTTGTTTCTACCTTTTCACCGAATGAAAATATTTTTGTACCCCATCTTACTACTCGTCCTGGCTATCCACAAATTTACACTGAGGTATTAGGAATGGGAAAGGTACAATTTAAAGGAGGTATATCCTCATTTGCATGGAGGCAGAAAGATAAACCATTTAGGGGAAAACATCTCAATACTCCCGGTCGAGATTCGGAACCAACCTCTCCGTCACTGACAAATAAGAATAAAGACATTGGCCAAGACGAGTTCAGAGACATACAAATGTTGAACACTTTTTTTTTATTTGAATAATGACTTTTACGACAGCTAGTTGACGGTTAAAGAAGTGTGTGCACTAGACCAAATGACAGAACATGTTCAATTTTGCGTTATCTAATAGTTTATTTGTGCTGAGCATTTATTTCCTAAAATATACTTTGGAAATTGACTTGTAATTAATGTCAAAGTAATTATTAAGAAAGAGTTTTTTTTCCTAAAATCTTGAATTTTTAATTTATGTATTTATTTTAATCTAGTTTCAACCTTTCACTTTTCTTAGTGTGGATCCTCAAGTAAAAGCTTGCTAATTTGACAAGCTTAACATATTTTTTAATGTTGCATTTGGTCACCAAATGTTATAGTATTTTACCCCCAAATATGTGTCTTGTATTAACTTAGTTATTACATAGTCCCAAGAATAAAATATATATTTTAACATAATGTCGTCATAAAGTACTTACAACAAGCATACCTACCGAGTGTAGTCATATTATATCAACATATTAATTAAAATTGACAGTACAACAAGAAGAATAAAAGTATATAAAATGAAAAATTGTTAAGTGAATATCGAAGCTTTGGAAATTACCTTAAGGTTATGTATATAAATGCACAAGTATTATTTTCTTAAATTTGAAAAATTGGCATTTGTGCTCGACAGGGGTTCCGGGTTAGAATCACATGTCCGGGTGTCATTTTTCACATTTCCTAATTTAATATTTAATACAACCGTAACCTAAATATATTTTCCTTCTTATAAACTTCGATATTCATCTAAGTACAATTATTAATTATTGTGCTGGCGATAGCTTTATTCCACATTTCAGACACGGATAAATGAGATGTTTTAATGTTAGCTTGAGTGAAAACCATGACAATTTGAATATGCGTAGCAAAATTCTTTTTATTTTATATTTAAACACTAAACATTCCCAAACACTGGTTTTAAAATTTATGTTAAATCCTTCAATTATCTTAAAAACTACCTAGGAGAAACACACACACATACAAATTGAATATATGCTAAAATACATTATAACCTTTATGTCTACATTGAAAATATCTTACAGTTGTCTTACATAAAACCAATTATGGATGCACTTGGACTAAATGTAAAGCTGATCTAGTCTGGTTTACCGGTGACACGGATGTCAGGTTTCAAATTACGGCTGGTTAAACTCACCCCCTATACAAATTCAAGTATATTTATAACAGTTTTGCTTACCTCATTCCTACCATCATTATGTAATTAAAATGCATACTGTCCAAACGGATAATAGGAAAAACATCAAGCACGATGCAAGGCTTAACTGACCCGAGTGGCTAGGGCCGGAATGTCGTGTTATTTTACTAATGATTCTTTTTATCAATTCTCAATGTTTGTGCATTTATTTAAAATCCATCCTACTTTCCCTATGCACGTAGATTTTTTAGTGTAGACTAGCTGAATGCCCGTTCTTCACACGGGATATTGTGTTATTATTTATTTTTGAGTGATTATGAGGAATTTTTGTTTGAAGCTTAATGGAATGGTTCTTAGCGCTACCCGAGAAACACCGCGAGGAAGTGACCATGTATAGTTTTGCACGGGGAGTTTTATTTTCGGCAGGCCCTCTTGCCTACTGCCTGGGGCGTTATCGGCTGAGCATGGCTGGACAGATCTAACACCCTCCCACCACTCCCGACCACCACAGACCACCCCGGGCCGGGCCCTCTCACTCACACAGACACTACAAACACAACCAAATTCAGCAAAATATAAATTACAGACTTCTACCGTTTCTTGGAGTTGCATATTAAAACATAATTACATATTTTAATTAATTGTCTGTATCCACAGGGTTAAAATAATTGTTATACTTTTTCGAAGGCATTATTAGAACAATCCTATCGGATTATTACCGTCTAAACGCCTAAAAAGAGTTTATAAACCAATATTGTTGATTAGGGTGGCTACCCAAATTTACCCTCTTAATCACAAAACATCGTAATGAAACATCTTTACTTTTCCTAATTAGTTTATAAGGAACACGTGTGCCATATTTCAGCCCTCTAGCTTTGTGGGAAGTGTGAGAATTTGTGATGATTGAGTGAGTCAGTCAGTCAGTGCTGTCGCTTTTATATATATTATAGAAATTGCGAATATCCCAAAAGGGCAGTAGACGAGTAGCACTAAAATTAATAAATCTTAAGTGCACACGTGGCTAGTAAAGATACAATTTATATTAATTGTATTCTTCTGCTTTGTCTTATACGGAATGATACCGCCATTATGTGCATGCCGATGCAAAAACCAATCCTTCACCCGTGTTTTAGGTCGTGAGAACAACTTCCAGAAGTCCAGCAAGCAGACCACGGACGCTCTTGGTGTCAACTATGATTACAGGAGTGTGATGCATTATTCTGGTTTTGCCTTTTCCGCCAACAACAAGCCTACCATTGAGTCCAAGGTAGTATCTTGCCATTTCAATATCCTTCTGCTCACGATTAGTATGCATGATGACTTTTACCTCGAAAACCAAGATTGTATCCCGACTAGCTGCATGAGGAATGGTTAAGGAATGTATGTGTTACCTTCCCCTCTTCAAATCAATGTTGACACATTTACATAGAATCCCATCTTCTCGTCTAATTCGAATTTTCCAAGGAACTAAAGCATACAAATAAAATAATAAAATTATCCCATTTCAAACTAATTGTACAATACTACTATTTTATCGTATTTAGGGCAACATTTTAGGTGATTTTGCTCTCAATATTTATTTACCTTCATCCAAAACAGATTAAGCAAGTGACCTGCTAAATCAGCAACCTTTGTCTAAATGATAAAAACCCAAATAGATCAAAGTACATCTGTTTGTTTTCAATAATATTTGAATGATCTATCGTGAATCATTGTTCTTCTATCAAATGTGAATGATTTTAATAAAGGAAGTATGGCAATCTCAGATTAGAAATCTTGAGTTAAGTTTAAACACAAAACAATGTATCGTTTATTTTAGATATTCACAACGCAATTTAAACGACTCATTTTGTATCACATTAGTAATGCATTTTTTTTTTACGGAAGGATCAATCAATTCAAACAATAAAATAAGATGGGATTGATGTTAAGTAAATTAAACTCCAATAGTTTTCTGCGCATACATAATTTATTTTACTGCGACATTTGATAAGGAGGATTGGTCCTAAATTATTCGAGTTTTTGAGACTAGTCCCTGGTCATGAGCAAGCCTCAAACACTTACCTGCTCATCTTAGGGCCGTATGCAAGAACTTGACTAAGTGGATGCTAGGTGGACACTAGCTTGGGTTTGCTTGCGTCATCATTGGTTAAAAGGTGTAGCGTTAGTGTGCTCGGGACAACACTATCGGTCCACTAAGCAATCACTAACGTTTTTGCAAACCACCCTATCAAATTTTAAGCGTCTTAAATGAAGAACTTCGCTTAAACAAACTTGACTATGAATATGTATCAGAATCCTGTCAATAGGATATGTAATGTGAGAGAGATGGTGACAGCTAGCAGAAGGTTCTATATTGCAAACTTCAACTGAAAGTAGCTAATATCAACCAATTCGAAAATTACTATTGATAATATAGTATTACTAAGAACATAATAATTATTTCCGAATAGATTTACATTCGTTTCCTCTAGTCAATGTTAGCACCAAATGACTTTCTGTTAGCTGTCATCATCTCCTCTACGGTAGATGGATATACACACTTTTCCCAGTAATCTATCTTTAATTTAATTTTGATTGGCATATTCATTGAACATTTGGAAATTGAGATTCATAAAGTGTAGGTGTACTGTATTCTTCCAATCTTAAGGTAGGACGAAAAGGAACATGAGTTAAATTCCGTATTTTTACACTTTTTAAGGCAAAATAATATTTTTGACCAAAAAAAATATTGCTGCAGTAAATACGTCCGACTAATTTTATGCTTCCAGAAATCCAAGCAGTTATTTTGTATTTGTCATATAAATAATAGTTGAATTTGAGCATAAAACTTTTAAATAAAAAATAAAATACATGTTAAAAATCCGTGATGCCCATGACAGATATTGAATAAATGATTAATTAAATAGCCAAGCTATTATATTTGATAATTATGGTTATAGCTGCATCTAAATATTATATTCTTTGAATTGAAAAATGTATAAAATAAATGTTGATATTACTATACGTAGATATTTATACTAAACGTAAATAAAAAATATCTTCTGATTAAAAAACTGTGGAAATATTTACTTTAATTAGCGTTAGTTGGCAGTTATAAGAGCTCTTAAGGCTACAATTTTGTATTTTGTAGGTCCAAGGAGTGACTCTAGGACAACGAGAAGGTTTCAGCAGAGGCGACGTCAAGAAAATCAACCGAATGTACAAGTGTAAAAACCACAACTCGGAGAGTGGAGGAGGATTTTTAGGACTAGATATTTTTGGAAAATAAGCCTTGGTCATGCTCCAAATTTATGTACACTTTTTTTCTTGTTTATTTATTGTCTTATTTATGGTTATTTATTTAATTTTGGTAGGAATGTATTTATTTATTTATTTTATGAAAACTTGGTATATATTTATTCACTTTCTAATTTATTATGCCACAATTTTTTTTATCAAACATGCATTATAATATTAATTGATGTTTGTTAACGTGTAATATTTTAACTTTATTTTTCAATAAAAGACTACATCATGTAAGGTGGATCACTCATATTTCTTAAACCAACCTTTCGTTTTTAGCTTTATAATACATATTTATATCATTGTTACTAAAAAAATCAATCTTGAGATTGGATAAAAATGTAACTTGTATGCGCCCCCGATTTAAAAAAAAAGTTAATTTTCTGTATGACATTTGTATTTTGTAGGCTATGTATGACATGTGAAACTCTGTAGAGCCTGACTAGCTTAGCCGATTTTGTTTGAATTTATAATTTTAAGAATGTTACTATTTAATCTCATTGACTAATTAATTATATTGCAAAAACATTTTAACTGATCCAACAAACAAACAAAAATTTATTGTTCCGAAAAATATTTTAACGTTTTTGAATTGATTCAATTCATATACCGTATAGAGCTTAAGATACCAAATACTAATTCATAGATTATATATCTACTAAAATAATAAGATGGTATTCAGGTCATTTTTTATATGTTAGAATGTTTACAACCCTGGCGAGTATACTAATTGTTTTATTTTCTTTAAAATTATTAGATGTTAATGTTTTTGTAATAGCTCTATATAGCTTTGACATTAAATTATATAAATAAAAATAATAGTAGTTTACATTAAAAAAACAGTAAATGGTATTTTTTCTCAAAATTAATTTGATTTGACTAATTTCCCTTATTTTAAAAATAGTGTGACACATAGTAATATAGCATATAGTATATGCACTCAGAAATAATAAGATGGCGTCAAATTTTTAAAAACTTGTTAACACATTCAATACTATTATTTATAAACGGTTTTGTACATTATCTCAGAAGTTAATACTTATAAATGTAGCCTATTTATACTAGAAAGCGGGTGGTGTTGATCTTGGAAGGTTGGGGGAGGCCTGGGCAACACGGCCACAAAGTCCCCTTTTCGTAAATTGTACACAGCACATGTCATATCACACAGGTAAGAGTCCTCGATTCTCTCGTAGGGTAGTACAGTAAGTCCTGCTATAACGTTGCCAATTAGAACGTTGTTTGGTTACAACGTTGTTAATAATCTGTGACAATTTTTTTACATAACGTCTGCTATTGGGTACAACGTTGTTTTTCAGCTGAACACGCGCCAAGTGTCAACTGCCTGGTTCCCGTATGTGTGGGCCTAATAAGCCTATGAGTCATGCAGGTCACGTCAGAGATTTCTATCCCCCCTTCCCCATCTTCCATACAACAAGCCGTTAGTAATAATAATAATATAAATGGGCATTTTTACGCGAAAAAATATATTTTGTTTGCTTACAGTATTTTAAATTTGGATTATTTTATTTGAAACTTGATACATTTGCACCAAATTTAGAGACTTTCAGCATTACTGAGTTGGCAACACTTAATATGGTGCAAGCTATGAGCAGTTTTGTTCAAGCATACGAATTTTTGTTTGGCTTTCTTTGTAGTTTTTATATTTTTAGTTCGCGTGGGTCTTTTGTTTATCTTTCGTGTTTTTTATATTTAATACAGTTTAAGTTGGCGTGTGACTTGTGTTTACCATTTTTTGTTTTTATATCTATTTTTTTTAGTTCGCGCGTAACGTGTGTTTACTTGTTTTGTTTTTTATTTTAGCTAAGGGGGGCTAGGGTGGGGTGTTATCTGCTTGCAATGGCGTCTAAACGTCCATGTAATTTATATAACACTTTAATTGCAAAGAAAAACAGACGATCAATTAGTCTGGCTGTTAAAATGGACGTAATACAGCGACTCGAATCCAGTCAGCGCGATGTAGACATTGCTGCAGCTTTGGGCCTACCTGCAACTACTATTCGCACTATAGGGAAAAATGCCATGAAAATTAAGTGCAGTGCTGAAACCTTTCAGGGCTCAGTGTGACAAAGGTCAGGCGTACAAGAAACGAACGCATTTGAAAGGATGGAGAAAATGCTTTCGCTGTGGATTGAATCTCAAAACAAACGTAGTGCCCCAGTTACTTTAGCCATTGTTCAAAGTAAAGCTAAATCTTTATATCATGACGTGCTAAAGCCTAAGGACGGCGAAGGCTCTAAATAATAATCTTTCAGTGCCAGCCGAGGATGGTTCGATGGTTTTAAGCACCGGCATAATTTTCATAATATTAAAGTGACTGGTGAAGCTGCATAGTTCTGACAACATTTTGGCGGAAGCCTTTGTTGTCGAACTTCAAAACATCATTGAAGACGGTGGATACTCACCAAATCAAGTTTTCAATGTTGATGAGACCGGACTGTTTTGGAAACGTATGCCTGCCAGAACTTACATTTCACAGGAAGAAAAGACAGCACCAGGTTTTAAAGCTGCGAAAGATCGTTTCACGTTGTTGCTAGGTGGGAATGCATGTGACTACAAGATGAAGCCACTCCTGATTGCCAGATCAGATAATCCACGGGCTTTGAAAGGAAAGATGAAGGAGCACCTTCCCGTTATTTACAAAGCTAATAAAAAAGCGTGGATTACTGGCGCCATGTTCTGTGAGTGGTTGAAAGTCTACGCAATACCCGCGTGGAAAAGGTACTGTGTGAAGGAGAATTTAGATTTCAGTATTCTCCTCCTCATTGATAATTCTCCCTCACGTCCTCATGATATTCCTAGCTTGGACGAGCATGTGAATATTGTTTTCATCCCTCCCAATATGACAGCTCTAATCCAACTAATGGACCTAGGTGTAATTGCCACTTTCAAGCGGTACTACCTATGGTGTACGTTTGAGCAACTTGTCGCAGCTACAGATGGGGAAGACAAGACTAGCATCAAGGAGTACTGGCGGAGCTAAAAATCTCTTTAATGCCATTAACAACATAGCCATGGCTTGGCAAGAGGTTTTCCATACATGCCTCAAAGCAGTGTGGCGAAAGCTATGGCCTGAATGCGTCACAGATTTTAAAGTATTTGAATAGATCGTGCCAATAGCAAACACAAACCTCCTCAACATTGCTCGTGAAGCAGGCTTCCAGAATCTGGAAATGGAGGACATAGAAGAGGTGGTGGACGCCGAGATTGAGGAACTCAGTAAAGAGGAGCTACAAGAGCTGGCCCAAAATCCAAGCTCTGAATCTGACAGCAAAAAAGACAAGCTTTCACGCACATTTACTACGAAGAGCATGGCTATTGCATTTCACCGCATTCAAGAAGGACTTCAGATGTTGGCCGATGAAGACCCTGATGTAGAACGCAGGACAAGAGTTCATTCACAGGACTGTCATGGAGGGCCTTACATGTTACCAGGAAATTTACAAAGAAAATAAACGTTCCGCTAAGCAACCAACTATCCGCGCATTCTTTCAACCAATGTCCGCCATGGTGACACATGAGGGGAATAAGATTATGAGTGGTGAGCCAGTCCCATCTCACGTCCCGAAATTAAATGTATTCCTGTCCTGAGCTGTTTCCGCGATATGATACTAAATGTATTTGTAAGTATTTTGGGGGGCCTTAGAATCTAACTCGTACACTTAACATTGATTCTTATGCGAAAACACAACTTTTATAAAGTTGTTTTCTATAAAGTTGCGTTTCTCAGGAACATAACACAACGTTATAAGAGGATTTACCGTACTTCAGTTGCTAGTATTGTGTGACAGGTAGAGTCACAGAACTCGAAGTAGCCTCGCTCCTGTGGCACAACTATGTCGTGGTTCACTACTTTGTAAATTAAATGTCTATCACTCACAGCCACACTGTGAATATTTTCTGCTGTCATATAGGCACGCCCCGCAATCGTATGACCCACAAACATAAAATTAACATAGCCTGATCTAAGCATGGTGAGCGTATCTGACCGCTAAACGCGTTGGATGATTTGCTGAGTCTTTAACTTGTCCACTGTCTTTAATACAGATAAATATTTCACTAACCCGGTGCAATTCATTAGTACACGTCTTTAACTATCGCAATGATGCTAAACTTGCTCTAACTGCCAGTGGAGAAGTGTTGTCTGACCGCTAACCGGTTACACTGCTCGATGCTGCTGCCTATCTTTTAAATGCGTTCAAAGTTCACAATGTTAGTTGTAAGGGTTTTATTCCACCTCAGGTAAATATAAGTTTTTACTCATCGGTTAGAGTGCCAAAACGACAGGGTAAAAATACACAAAACTCACCATCTAGATAGGCTATTAGGTGTCTCCCAAACTTTGTATTGACCACTTTTAGTTTATCCACCGAGTACTTTTTATCGACGATTAGATCACATAATTTTACGGTCTGCACGGAGCCAATAATATTTACCAGCTGCTGTGACTTATCCATCTTGATCCACTCTACAAACGCTTATAAATAGTCGACCAAGCGAGCCCCGCTATATATTCACCCCCTCCCTCTTACGATCAACGTCACTTGGTCTTGCGGTGGTACGAGATGAATAGGGTCAATTACTTCACAGTTTAAAAAACGTAATATATTCCTGTTTTGACTTGTATTGATGAGCCACCAAACCGTCAACAGGTAGCCATGTTCCTTTTGGGCTATGCCCCCCAAACCCAAACACCCAGTCTGGCTAATGTAGGGGTGGGCAATGTCCCTTGAGCCTTACCACCTATGCCAAGTAATGACCTGGGGCTTATGTTCCCAAACCCAATCACCCGGTATGGCTAATGTAGGGATTATCACCCAGACCAAGTAATGACCTGGGGCCCCGGGCTGCTGGCGAAAAATCAAATTAAGGGTGTGGGGAATAACAGTAAATTTTCTCATGGATGTGGAAAGGAGGTCAAACTTGGAGGGTTGGAGTAGAAAATCACAGAGCTGTACTGAGCCAGTACTAGCCCGTATTTTCCTGTTTGAACATGTTAAGTATAATCATCACCTAGGGGCCCGGGGTGCTGGTGAAAAATAAAATTAGGCGTGTGGGGAGTAACAGTAAATTTTCTTATGTATGTGTAAAGGGGGTCAAACTTGGATGGGGTGGAGTGGCATCACACTACACACTCGCTCTCACTCTATGTTAGACAACCGTCGAGAAAGGATGCTCATACACGTTCCCACCCTCGATGGCAGAATTGGCGACATTTTAAGGGGCGTCGCGGGAGGAGTGCCCGACGCCTGATACTGCACGCTTCCCCTACCAATAAACAAAAAACTTCCACACCAATAAATAAACAAAAAACTCCCACACAAAATCCTCCCTACAAGGACACACATAAAAAACAATCAAATGGGGCAAAAAATCAAATGGTACAGGAACGAACAAGTTTTTACATTAATAAAACACATACAAACCAACCCAATTGACCCCACACCACTCTAATGACACCCACACCTACACAACTTTACACCCGATAAAAAAAATCACGTGTAATTATAATAATATAGCCTAAAAAACTGAGCTAAAGAAGCTCAGACGAGATAGAGAAGCTGTACTAGTTGTTTGTGCCCTCTACTCCTTACTTAAGATGGATCCTGCCCTCCCCCCAATATACTCTTACGTAATTTAAGGACGGTCCCTTATATTAATGTAAAAATAAAGGCTCACTGCTAGTTCTAAAATACCTTAAAATTTTCTGTTATGAGTCTATTAAAATATGATTATTTGTTAGAGGAATGCTAAATAATTGCCAATTTTTATTGAACCTAGTCTCATTGCTCCTCAAAAATGGTTAAAAATTCGTTGAAAATGGCTAATGTATAATTTTTACACTTTTTTTGTCTATTAATAAAATATAAACTATGTGTGGTTGTTAGGGAAAAGCACTGTTGAAATATTTCGACTTTATTTTGGCGTGAAACATTTTGAAATAACGCATTGTATAATTAGATATTGCATTTGAGCTGAACATCTGCGCGGAAATTTATCGCTTACCGGAGTGGCTCCCTTAACACATTAGCAAATTAAACAGCGATTTCCTTGCCTTAAAAACAAAATCAAATCAAAATACGTTTGTTTAAAAAAATTTAGAGAGAAGTAGCTTGATTGAATATATGTTTTATGTCTTACTAATTTATAAAAATGATATGTTGGCTGATTGTTTGTTGATCAAACACGTCCAGGCCTGTATTTATTGTGCTAAAATTTTGCATGGATGTCCGGTTAGCATATATGGTCTATTTTTATATTAAAATCCGATAATATTTACAGTTTTTCACATTTTCTGTCTAAAGGTGGCTGTGTAGGGAACGCGAGAAAAGGCCAGTGTTTTGCATTTTTTATAGCAAAATATTTGTTTGACCAAAATAAATAAAATAAATCTTCAGTTCAAACATATAGTTTAATGTTCTTCAAATGGTGATATCAACAGTTCTTGAATAGCTGCCACGAGCGTAGCGGCTTTAAATAACACACATTTTAAATGAAGAAAAAAGTCA
This sequence comes from Timema shepardi, assembly GCA_902151425.1. NCBI lineage: Eukaryota > Metazoa > Arthropoda > Insecta > Phasmatodea > Timematidae > Timema > Timema shepardi. Next base: position 101 of record CABFVX010004151.1, on the reverse strand, counting down.
TTAAATTCCAGGACACCAGTAAGACGGTTTGTCGATTTCTGGGGCGAACAATAGGGTAATTAACGCGAACAATGGGGCCTTAATTGGCTAGGAGGGTGGGG
>CABFVX010004150.1:19829-57355 GCA_902151425.1 Timema shepardi | reverse complement strand
ATATATATTTCTAACCTTTTGCTTTAATCTCAGAATAAGTTTTCATGGAATGAGTGTTTTTTAACTTTAAAACTAAAAATTTAAACTTTTTACATAGGTGTATAACCGGAATAAAAACAATAAAAAATAACACAATTAAATAAATGGAAGTGTGCGCGAATGGCATGTTTTTTATCAAATGAAAGATCCAAATTTTGAATTAATATCAAAGAATACAATAAAATAATTAATTTTATTACATTTTTGATGGAAATTATTTTTATTGGTTAATTTCATTTGAAAATGGTGTTTTATATTAAATTAATTGCTTAGTGCAAAAAATACTAGAAAACATAATGTTTGGCACCTCTTCCATTTGCTCTGAGTATGAAACTGCAAAATATTATCTAGGTTTGACACCCTTTAAACTCTACTCCCTGTCTGTATTATCTAGGTTTGACACCCTTTAAACTCTACTCCCTGTCTGTATTATCTAGGTTTGACACCCTTTAAACTCTACTCCCTGTCTGTATTATCTAGGTTTGACACCCTTTAAACTCTACTCCCTGTCTGTATTATCTAGGTTTGACACCCTTTAAACTCTACTCCCTGTCTGTATTATCTAGGTTTGACACCCTTTAAACTCTACTCCCTGTCTGTATTATCTAGGTTTGACACCCTTTAAACTCTACTCTCTGTCTGTATTATCAGTAAGTAACACACCTCCCCAAACTGTCTACATAAGAGATTAACAGTGATGAGTCACCAGTGACTTTTATAACACGAGCCCCACTCGCCCTCTGTTTTGTTTCTTGGAGCATTGTGTTTAGTTTCCCACCCAAAACTTTTTGGGAAAGGGTCATTCCCGCCTGGCCAATGGAAATAGATACACTCCCGACCTTTTCATGAGGGTTTGGGATCCCGTCCACCACTAATAGGAATTAATTTTCACCGGTTCCTAAAAACAAAGAAACTAAATTAAAGTGGACAAATGCTTTCAAGTGGGCCGATTCAATTGTCGTTGCTATTGCTCACGTGTAGACTATATAAGGGATTTAAAGTATAACTAGATTCAGTACATTATGAGTTAATACAAATAAACAAGATTTCTCGTGTATTTGAAAGTGCATTTTTTGCAAATCAGCAACAAGCCTTTAAAAAAGGAAGATGTTATGATTGGTCGTCTGATGATATTGCTAAGGCTGTCATTTTATGGTGCATATCATACCTCTGGGTTTTGTGAGAGATGTGTTTAAGTATCCCCTTCCCAGTGAAGTTACCATCAAACGGCGTCTTAGACAATTTTCCGTTCTTCCAGGATGTATTGGCCTGAGTACCGACATTTTAAAAACACAAGCAATCCTGTTCACAAAATTTGAGAAAGATTTCGACCTTAGCTTCAATAAGATGAAGGTTAACAGTAATCTTTGCTTTGATCAAAGTGAAGAATGAATTATAGGGCCTCATAGCAATTGAAACGTTATGAATTAATCGGTTGGCATTGGGCGCCAATTGAAGCGTTACGAAATTATTGATATTTGATCCGCGATGCGGCGCCAATTGATGTGTTATTGAATTAATAGGTTCGTGTTGGCGATGGTCGCCGATTGAAGTGACACTGTTTAATTGTCTGATAATTGCCCCGTGATCGAGCACTAATTAAAGCGGTATATTATTTATTATACCCCGAGATTGAGCGTCGATTCTTATGATACGGTTTTTCAATCTGATATTTTAATTGAAAAAATCGGACCTTTGAATGTTGCACACGATTTATTAAAGCAGGGTTCCTACAGTATTTGTAAGACCCGACTTTTCCCTGACTATTTTCCCAAGTTCTCTGACCAATTTCTCATAAAATGTCTACTGCAACTTTACAATACTATACATGTGAAAATATTAATTTAAATACATTTATTTCGTCCTCTTACTTCCCTTCAGCCGGCCTTGCCTCACCTCTCATGGAAGAATAAGAAAGCAGACGTCTTGCCAATCAGTTCAGGGAAAATGATGGAAAAATAATTAAATATATCTAACCCTATCAAAAAGTTGTAACAAACTTGATTCACTTTTGTATCATGTGCAGAAATACGTACTAAATAACAGGCCACTAAGAACATACTAAAAAGTTTGGTATCATTACAGTCTTATTTTACCTAAACTGTACCTATCCTGAACTGAATAGCTCACAACAGGAGGAACTATGTCTGCTTTCATATATTATTCAGGTCTCAAGTCAATTTTCTTTTTATTAAAATTATCAAAAGTCATACAATAAGATATTATGCTCTATCTAATAAAGTGAAGATTGTTTCTTCTTCAGTTCTATTGCTTCTCGTTTCTCTTCAGTTGCCAACATTAATTTTTCCTTTTAAATCTTTAACTTGTATATCTAATTTACTCTTTTCTGCCTTCTTCTTGTCTTCTTCATCTCCAAATGTTCATGATAGCGTTTCCGAGCACCTCTCACGTAATCCAACATCTTTTTGCTAATGTGTATGTTTGTAATCCCTCCTGCTTCTTGTATCTCATCATGAATGTGTCGCTGTGCAGTGACTGTTTTTTCATGCATATTTTCAACCAGTAAAGATTTATTGACTGAAAAACCACCTTCAACAGTTGCATTCCTATGCGACGCGACAAGACAAATCTTTATCACTTCCCAAACATGTTTGTAGTTTGCATCTCCTATTAGAAAGCTACCATAAATAGTGTCAAGTCTTACTTCATCACTTAACTGATCACAAGGACGAAATATTTCTTGAAGCTGAGATTTTTTGAGGTTGCAAAAATGCAAGTATTTTTTCTTGGCATTATCAGCCAGAACATCATTTATGATGTTGCATGGTTGAGTTCCTCCAAAAGAAAAGAAAATCTCTTCTGGCCCAGTTGAGGTGAATGTTGAATAACACAAGGATCCAATGAAGACAAACCTCTCACAGCTTTCTATTTTAAGGGACTTCTTTCTTGTAGTTTTGCAATCATGGTGGTTAACATACTGCGGCACTCGTTTATAAATTATAGTTTTGGTGTTTCTGTTACTGTGATTGCAGTTTCTCCTAACAAATGTTTTGTTACAGCAATATTTTTGCTAAGGATCAAATTTTCTGACTTTGTGTCGATAGACAGTAACTTTGGACCTGTGCACTTCATCAGATCAGGTTTCACGCTACGATTCATAAGGTATCTTAGAAGTTTCTCTACAGCTTCAAAAAGATATGGAGTCATTGTTTTTGATGTCTGGAACTGTTGCAGGAAAGGCTGACAGTCATCTGCAATTGTCTTGCAGAAAGCTAGTTTACACTTTAGGAATGGATCACAGGCTGCTCTTTTCAGTGTCTCTACAGGTTTTGTTTCAGGAAGTTTTGCTTCTTTTAGAAACTTAACAACATGGTCCCAAATTTGTAAAGCCCTTTGAAAGCACTTTGCATTCTCTAACCAACGCACACCACAGACCTTCAATGGAAAAGATGCCCATCCTGTCAACTGGGTAAACAATGCTCGACGAGCTGGAGAGTCAGTGAACAGGTAGTACATGTGACGCAATAAGCTACTTATATCCCAATCAACAGACTCCACTCCTGTTCTCAAGGAACCATCAACAACATGTTCCCAGATTTAGCAAACTACATACTTCATTGTCTGTGACAGATTTGATGTGTTCCTGAAGAAGTGTTATAAACTTTAAATTGACATTTGGGCCATCCATTGACACTTGTATCAATTTGGAGAGTGGAAGAGGAGAAATACCATCCAGGAAATGCTTCAGTAATTCTTCAGCGGTGCTCCTATCGAAAAACACACAGTTTAAGTAACGGCTGATGACTTTATGATTTTCCTTGTCCCAGAATCTTATTACAATGTCCATTTGCCCTCTTTGAATAACTTTATTCAACGCTTCATCAAAACAAATTACAAAGTTGTTACATGATTTTAGGTGGTCCAGTAAATTGTTATGAAAGAATGGAGCCAAGCCATGCACAATGAAGTATGCAGCCTTGTCTCCACCAAGGGTAAAGGCATTGGCAATGGAACACTCGGGAAACATCAACTAAAAAATTGTACTTAAATTATTGCACGAATTGAAAGACTTTTTTTGTAAACAACTTGCATAGCCCAAATTACTTCCGCCTTAGTTATATCATCTTTTATAACAAAAGTGTTATGGTTTCTTCGAGGCACTACACTAATTTCACTTTTGGCAACCGCTTCCTTCTGCGGCTTTACGATTTCCGATGAAATAGAAAAAGTATTCGAGTAACCAGCCGAATCACCACTAGGTAGAATGTGTTTGTGTGCCAGAGATTCTGTTAAAACAGGGGAGTTCGATGAACCTGAATCACTTGACTTTTTTGAGAAAAAAGTCAACAGAGAGCGTTGATTTGTCAAAGTTTCAAGAGTTTTGATATGAGTCGGTCCTTTTGCATGGGAAGCTAATGCTTGCTTTCCCATATTACTTTAGGTTTATAATTTTTTGCGCACTTTACAAAATGCCTGTAACTTATTACTTTCAACGCCACTGATCCAGTATGAAAATTCAGGAAAATGCTCTGGGCTTAGCCAGAGCTGGTTAAAAACAGTTTTTGTTAGACATTGCTGGTGTAGCCGAATCAGTCCTAATTCACTGTATCCAACGATAACGATACCAAACCTTGAACAAGAACCAAAACAATGGATCCCTAAAGTTAAAAGAATTGTCATGTGCAGGCCAGGAGATTTCTGCGTTCACCTTCTGAAATAAAATGATACCAAAACTTGTGTTACAGCAAGTTTGAGCAGGGTAAGTGCCCCTCAGCTTTCTTCATTGGGGCAGTGGCTTATGACGCAGTAAATACGAAAAATATTTTCGTTGTTTTTTTCTAAGTGTGACATGAATTGTCATTTCCCTGACCTTTTAAAAGCTTCCCTGACCTTCCAGACCGTAGGAACCCTGTAAAGTGATTTTATTTTCGGCACTGAAGATATAATTTTATATGATACAGTTTAGTTGAACTACAGATGATTTTTCTGTTATATTACAACTGTATATTTTACCGGCACTGAATATTACTGTCTTTGATTACAAAGTTCTTGTGTGATGGTGTTCACTGTAATGGATTCATACGCACAAGTGGCTTATATATGACCTACCCCTTGCCTCTTGGACCCCCTTGTCGCCAGTGTCGAAACCAACTGATAGAAAGAGTCCTGGCGACAGGGTTGTGAAGGCTAGCTTCCTATTGGGTGGAGGGAGATAGCATCACTTGCTTTTTTTGGTATTACTATGGAGTTGATTTTGAAAGAAAAAATAAGTCTTTCTATTGACATCAGTTCTGGAAAGCCCGTGATTCTCCATGAATGAAGTATTCAAAGTCTATTTTACATACAATACTTGCACTTCGTCCATCATGTTTTTAATATCAGTATTATTACACAATGCCCAAGTTATTGTATTAAGGTGTTTAGACAGACAGTGGATACGACCTATTTATTATAACTTTGACACAGCAGTTACAAAGGAACAGCCAATCGAAACCATTCAAGTGGTTGAACACACTGGATTCAGAGTGAGAGCATTCGTCTGTGATGTGGGACCTTCAAACAGAAAAATGATGAGCAATTTGAGTATCTCGCGGGATAAACCGTCAATGAGAAATGATGAGCAATTTGAGTATCTCGCGGGATAAACCGTCAATGAGAAATGATGAGCAATTTGAGTATCTCGCGGGATAAACCATCAATGAGAAATGATGAGCAATTTGAGTATCTCGCGGGATAAACCGTCAATGAGAAATCCATCAAGTGAAGATCAAAGTATATGGGTTCATTTGTGATGTCCCCCATGCTCCGAAGCTGTTACGGAATCACCAGCTTGATGAGGAATATAAACTTTAATGTGGAAAATGCGTTACAAAAGAAGCATTTATAAAATTAATTGAAAGGCAAAGTGACGGAGAAGACTTAGAATGTGCCCATAAACTATGAAGGATATTCTTGTAGCTGGGAGGGAGAGGCAGAGTAAGGAGAGCAGCAGAACTGTTTTCACTCACTGTGAGGATTGTAAACAATAGATTTGACGTATTAAACTCTCAACCCCGAGTGTGTGGAACATACAGTTTTAAAAGTGCTCATGTCAACTGTATGAATGAGCAGGGTGATGAGCTAAACAAACTATACCAACTAATCTTCATAATGAGATTAATTAGAAAGGAAGAAAAAACAAATATCAGACAAACTTCTTACTTTTCAAAGTGTGTTTCTGATGTCTATAAAGAGCCTTTGTGGTATGTTTAAAAAAATTGAAATCTGAAGGTTATATTTTGGCGTCTAGATGTAAACAGGACATACTTGAGGGTGACTTTTCTCAGATTCAAGGACTAGGGCGATTCTACGACCATCCTCTGCCCACCACTGTACCTCATACAATTAAGTCTATAATATTGAGCCGCAATGCCGGTGAAGTGCTTAACAGTGAGAAATGTCTATTTAAAAAAGGAGTTCAGACACTGTGCAGAGATTCTGTTGGAGGCTACACAAGACGCGGTTCCTCAAACCTTGTCACGTAATAGTGATGGAGATGAAACCTAAGTGTCCACCCAAATCAAACAGGCTGGCAATGAATATGATGATGTTGAGTTCACATCAACCGTCGATGGTTTTCAAGATGAACCAACACAGAAAACTATAGAAGAAAGGACCGAGATACTGGAAATGATTGCCGGCCACATCGCCTAAAAAGTGAAGAAGTATCCAGAAGAAGCTCGCATGTACGGAACCCTATCCAGAGACTCTTCTCCTTTCAGGACTGAACTGGATGCAAACGATATCAAGGGGATCGTTAACGAAACCCACGGCAGAATGTCAACAGTTTTATCAAAAGGGAAAAAGAATTTAATCACTTTCATGGAAGCTTTGTTAAACAGTGTTGCGGTGTTTTCACAAAATTGAAGGACGGAATAAAAAGTAAACATCATGAAATCAACAAATGTATAGTTTTGTGTTTCATAAGAACCCGTACATTCATTAGAATGAACGGTATAAATAAACGTAGAGCCAAGAAAAATTACAAGTGCGATAAATGTACGCTAGTGAACAGAGGAAAAAAAAGAAAGAATATTAAGAAAGTAGTGCAATAGTTTTAACTGGAAGTGAATTCTAAAATAGTGTTCCTAATTAAAGGTAAGCATTACAAATGTTAATAACTATTGAAACATTTCATAAATTTAAAAATTAAATAAATATATTGTATGCCATAGTTGATATCAATAAACAAACCTAAAACTAAAATAGCGCTTGTACAACAATATTGGTTTTATTTGTGATGGCATTGTTTTATAATTTATATTGATCTACACAATTTAAATAGAATATTATCATTTTATAAAATATTCCTATGACTATGTAACAATAATATTACCAAACAAATATCATGCAATATTATAATTTCGTAATCAGGTGCAATTTAACAATTGTATTCGATTCATTTAAGAGAATAAATGAGTAATTAAGTAGTGGTAAGTGTAATCTTAGATAACCTGTAATATGTAAATTCTTAGCTCGAGCACTGCTAACGTGCCGAGTCGGCTGGTCGCTACGTCATCACTGGAACGGACTATCTAGTCTAGTAACCGTGATCTGTCTGATGAATACATAATGCATATAATGGGAAAAATGATAGCAAATCTTTAAATTAAATATAAACTTCCACAATAGTAAATAAATTAGGGCTGGACCGATCAACTATTTTGCTGATCTTGCAGATACCAATTTATTAGTTCAATCAACAATGCTAATTATTTGGTTTATTCAACTTGAAATATTACAAAGAAAATACGTATTAATAATACTTGAGAATCAACTGTTCATGTGGGCCAATTTTAGTTGTTTTTTAGCACTGTGTCTTATTAACCATTAATGTTATACACCTATGTACTAATTACACTGATGTGTCAGGGAATATAAAGAATTAATATGTAGGAGATGCACCTGAATTTGCATGTAGGGAGAGGGAAAATCCCTTCAGTACACCTAAACAGGATCAAACCACACTTTGATCGTTATCATCAGTCTAGTCTATTGCGAGAGTAGCCTTGGTCCACGCTGCCACCGTCAAGTTGACTCCACTTTTACTACAGTTCAAATTCAAGATAGTTTTATTTGGGAATTTTATTTTGAAATATTTAATTTAAAATACCATGGCAAATATATTAATTTCAGGATAAAAAAAAGTGTTCATTAAATTTGGCGAAATTTAAATTTAATTTTAATATAATTTAAGAAATTTCAACCAATGAATAGATTTAAGTTTTGAACCTGCTGATTATTTAGTTTTAGCTTCCCTTGAATCTCCCTCTTTTGGTTCAGAGATCTGTTTGCTAGTTAACCTTGTGGATGACCTTGACCTACTCGCACAGGCTGCAATATAGCTTCTCTCTCTCTCTCTCTCTCATTGAAACTTCTATTCTCAACACAATCCATCCCCTTGTCTTTGATGAAAGATGTAATTATTGTTTACTAGGCGCTAACACCAGAACAAGAGACCTTCTGGCGAGAGCTTAGCAATGAGTCACCAGTATCTGACATCTTCAGGCTTGTTAACTTAACAAAACTTTGATGAATGAATTGATAATCAGCATTGGTTCAGCCCTAAAATAAATGAAGGAAAAAACTATAAATTGTTAAACACTGTTAAATGTTATGTCATACAAAATTTAAAGATATTTATAATGTGTATAGTTAAATTGATAATAAATTGTGATTAACTACAGATTAAATCTAAAATCACTTTAATGGTGACCAAAGTGTTTAGCTATTTTTGAACTAAACAGAGATATTATTAGTTATACAATAAGTTAAAAAGAATTTATTGAAATAAAGGGAAAATTACCTATTTTGTGTTTGTGAATTTCACAATTAGTGTAAATAAATGCAGTTAAAAATAAATGTAGATAGGTACATCAATATTTGGTTTAAAAGATAAAACCAGATGATTGAGTAATACTGACACACATGGAGAGTATCTAGTCATTTACTCAGTTTAATTATTATTATTATTATTAGCACCGCGTCTTACTACCTGTTTGGGTTATACGCACTTACTCTAATGTGTAATGGTAGGGTGATTGTGAGATGTGAGGTGAAGGAAGGGTTTGGTAATCAGATAAATATGTGCCGGGACCGAGGATTGAACCCCGGCCGCCAGCACAGAAGTCCGACACCAACCCCTAGACCGCCAGGTCACCCCAGTTTAAGTAAAAATTAAAGAAAGTTATACATAAAATGATATTGTTTGGAATTTAAGATGTTTAGGGCTCATTCAAAGTACTGATGTAAGAGATATTTCCAAATTTTGCTTCGTGAGATTTTTCTGAATAAACCCATCTATAATCCTGCAATTTCTTTTACATTTTGAAACAAACCGTTTTGTTAAAAACTTCCCTTTTAAACCTTTTAATTATATTAATATGAATTCAATAAGTATAACTTTAATATTGATACACTAACATTGTATTAACAATATCACATAATATATATATATATAAACAACAGAATAGAAACTACTACTTGAATACATTATTTGTACACATCTGTATATTAAACAGACAACTTTATAACAAGTTACTGTGGAGAAAATTAAAGGGACAGAATATAACAAACATTAAGTCAAAATACCCAATTTTACTGTTTCAATATTGGGTTATTAAATTTAATAATTGTTAAAATTTAAATATGTAGAGTACCGGTACTATTTTTTTAGGTAAATAAAAGTTTCATCACTAAGTTAAGACATGCCAAAAAAAATCCCCAACATTATTTTTAATATAAAAAAAACACTTACATTTTTAACTTTAGGTATATAAGTTAAGTGTTACTATTTTTATTATAATTTATATACTTTTTAGTTAATTCAGTTTAATTTACCCTTTTAACTCCACAAATCAGTTATGAGAAAAAAAAAATAGGACAGAGAAAAGCAGAGAAACACTCAAATTAAGTAAAAGTGTTTAATTTTTCATTTTTTTTTAAGTATCATTATTTACTTAACAGATTAGACATCTAAAAATGTGTATGTACATGTATTTTACACAAAATTATTATAATAAACAAACTCTCAAAGAGAAATGTAACAAGGCGGGCTAAAATAAACTTAAACATTAACATTCAAACAAATTCACACAATTTACATTTCTTGAGTTACCAAAAAAAAAAGTTAGGTAATTTAAGGAAAATTTGATTTTAATAACACTTTCAAATTATACTTAAGTACATATTTGACAATTAAAGCAATTTTTTATTTCAAAAGTAACAGCACATCAGATTTGTTTTCCCAAACACACCCACATCAAATATGTACTTCAACACTCAAGTTTGTTTTAGAATGTCAGAACTGAGGACAGAGTATTCCTGTGATGCATTATTCATTTATCCTAGTGTTGATTTGTTTGGTAAATTGAATAACCTCTTAAAATATATATATATAGCCATTTAAATGTTTTAACAATAACCCGATTGTTAACTTAGTGACAGTTGTGGTAAAAGAACAAACTCACATGAATATTGGACCAGTGTTATTAATGAATATCATGCCCCACAATCTAATTTATAGATACAAGTTCTGAACTCAACGTCTTCACACAATCAACGTCCATCCAGTTCATTTGTCTTCACTTACATGCTAGGTACCAATTGCGGCAATATCCAATATTTTGCTGAGAAAACACTACAAACACTAAACTGACGTCGGCCTTCTTTCCGCTTTCCTGTGATAAGTAAGAGCTAGCCAGGGCTCTAGACAGCAACAGCGAGGACACACCATTCAAACCACTGGAACAAGTTTAAAATCAATGTTGATCTTATTTTTTTGCAATACATATTTTATCAACCTTACCACATTTATGTTAAAAATGCATTTACTATTTCATATTATTTACTAGAAATATTATTTTAGTAATAAGCAATAAAAATTGAAATGAGGTAAATTTCTCAATACAATAATGTTTGAGAGCCCGTACAACGCGCTTAGAGGAATGGAAATGGAACAGAAGACGTGATCATGCACGATTACACCAAGGAATAATAAACAAAATATGAAACACTTCACATTTCTAATTGTTTATGAGTTTCATGTTTTTTATACAGTAAATTAAGTTACCGAAGCATATTTTGGGGAAATATTAGCTTATTACAATGTGGATTTTATTAACTTTTTAACAAGACAGTGTAGAAACACTGTATAGTGATGTAAAGTAAGTGATAGTGAAGGAAGTCAACCTGGAAGGAGAGTTAGGAACAAACAACTTCTCTATTTTCTTTCTACACTTTTACACTCCCCATTTCTTCAAACTCCCACAGTGTTTTAAATTTTAGGAAATATTTATGTTTCATATTAGGAGACATTAATGAAAAAGTAATATTTTTGAAAGTTCAAAACAATGTTCTACTGTGGGAGGTTTGAAGAAATTGTAAGTGTAAATGTTTAATAAGACATGAAGAGAGAAATGTTTGTTTCTATCTAAACCTAACCTAACCAACCTTTCAGGTTGACTTCCTTCACTATCACTTACCTTACATCACTGTACAGTGTTTCTACACTGTCTTACTATACATTTACAAGCAATTATTCATTTTATTAACTTTTTTTATAATTGTTAGTGTAATTTTAATGTCCATAAAGACACGAGTGTTGAAAACATTTTAATTATCTTTTATTTGATTTTTATTTGAGTGTTGTTCTTATTTTTAAATTGTATTTTATAAGTGTTATTTATAATTTAAAAACAGGTATTTCCCTGCTTTAACTTTTTTTTTTCAAAAGTATTTACTATTTATAAAAATAAGTTTCATTCATATTTTAAGAACATGTGTTTTGATATACTTTTTAATATTTTAAAATTATGAATGTACTCAAACTCTGGAGCTTTTAGAAATACTAGACTCGAATGAAGAAACCCAAGCTCGCAGCCCCCCAGCGTAAACATTGAAAATTGTATCATATAATTTTAATATTTCACCTGGTGTGTCCTCATCAAAGCATCTGCTAACTACCTTAATCATTTTGATGCAAATGTGCATTATCAAGTTGTGTTAGTATTTTGTAAGAACATAATAATCTAAGATAAAAGTAGGCTCAGCTAAATGAGTGAGAATGAACCAATAGAAATGCAGACAGTCATGAGTTTGGTGTTAGGAGTTAGTCCACTTGTGTTATAAAGACGGGAAAATTGTTTTATAGGCAAGTTAAAAGTTATTAGATATTATAGGAATTAAATATTGTTTTAGATCTAGATTTTTTGTCTGGAATACATTGCATTATCTAATTAATAATAATACCATATTTATCTGGATTTAAGACTAGTTTTTTCCCCAAATTTGTAGCTTCAAAATCTAGGGATCATCTTAAAATCACAGACTAGGGGTTGGGTTAGGTCTACAGCAAAAGGTAATATTTTACATCTTTATTTAATATAGATACTATACTGCAAGGAGCTGTCCTTTTACTTATTTATCCATTTTCGCGAATTTTAAAGGTCACAAGATATTTGGCTATTTTCAAGGATTTTTAGGATATTTTTTAGGTTATCGTTAAAAATAACTACCTAGTTGTGGCTCGATACGATACTCGATTCCAGATTATCCCTAATATCAACTGGTATCGCAATAATCGATACTATACGCTAAAAATCTTGATATCACTATTTAGTATTCAGCACGGTTAAGGGTTCGGCCAGACTGACAAGCGCACGAGCGATTGGGTGGCCAGACTGGCGAGCACGTGTTCATTACAACCAATGTATTCTATTTTATATTTTAGTCGCTTGTGTGCTCACCCAGTCTGGCCGTCACCTAAATCCTCAAATGGGTTGGGGAAAGTGATTGACATAATCAATTGATTTAAATAAATAATAATATTGAATCTTAAAAACAAATAATTGATTATAAAACTGTACATATATGATTCTTAAAATTGTTTGTCAAGTAAGATGTGAGAAGAAAACTCAAATCAGTTATAAACAAACTATCAATCATATGTAGAGTTTACTAGACAATTTTAGCTATGCCAAACTTTAGTTGTAATTCGTGAAACTCCACAATATTAATAATATCAAGTAAATTATTATCTTTGATTAGATGTTCCTGGATCATCGGTTTTGAAATGAGAATAAAGATGCTTGTTTAACTATCACCAATCTTTTACGCTTGGCCATCATGGCGGCTGACTTTTAAGGTAGTTCACAGCAGACGGGTTTATTGGTTAGACTTTTTGTATCATGTGAAGTGTGTTTTATATTTTCCTTATAAAAGCAACAGTTTGTTGTATATTTATCCTTTGATTTCTTCCTATCTCTCTTTACTTTATATCATTTTAATTTCTGTTTATCATTGTGATAGTGTTTTGTTTTAGAAACTTGCATGTTAATGGTCGAGTCCAATGTTCGTATTTAACGGGGCAGGGTACATATGAGACTCAGATTTTCACCAACGATTATTATTTGTCATATTAAAAATTAACTTCTCATTTTTTTTATAAAACTTTCTCAAAGTTAACCTTCTGATGCAAAAGCAATATTTGCGATCAAAAAATAAATTCCTTAGCAATTCTGCAACCCTAATTAGATTTTAGGTCAATATAAGTATTTTGTTTTTTAAATAAAAAACAATTTGTTAGCATTACAAAATAAGTCGACCATAATTATTATTTTCTTCATTCATTATAAAATAAATGCCACTTTTAAAAAATATACCCAGAACCACTGGAGGTCGTCTTGAATTCAGGTGGATACAGTAATATTACTTAAACGAGAATGAAAAATGAGGATATTGAAGAAAATGTTGGAAATGAAGTATGTGGGGAAAAGACTCCATGGGAGGCCAAGAAACAAAAGGGAGGAACAGATAACAAAGTGTTCAAGTGAGAGGAGAAGAATGGAGGCATTTCACTAAACTGACCAGGCCACAGGGTGGAAACAGCTGTTGATGACGACAACTTACTCAATGGCATTAGGGACTCTATAAAGTTTATTATTATTATTAGCACCGCGTCTTACTACCTGTTCACGTTATACACACTTACGCTAATGTGATATGGTAGGGTGATTGTGAGATGAAATGGAGGACCTACAGTTTAACGTGGGATCCGAACCACGGTGGAGGCCTGGCATTCCCCACTAATCTGTGCCGGGACCGAGGATTGAACCCCGGCCGCCAGCACAGAAGTCTGACACCTTACCCCTAGACCGCCAGGTCACCCTAAAGTTTATTGTCGCACTTACTAAAGTACACCATTTATCTTTATATTGAGCTGGCTCTTTTCTGTCCACCTAATTACACCCTATTTCTTTAAGGTCCATTCTAACGTTATACTCCCATCTGTGTTTCCCAATGGGTTTGCCAGTCAATATCCTGAACCAGATGTAGAATCTCCCATTCGCGCTGCGTCCCTTGTCCACTATACTTTGCGACAGTTGACTATTCCAACAAGGTCTTGTGATGAGTCGTGTCCAGAGTATTGACTGGCAAACCCAACATTGGGAACACCTAAATGCTGATGGGAGGGTAACATTAGATTGGACCTTAAAGAGCTGGGTGAAATGAGGTGGACTGGATAGAACTAGCTCAAGAGAGGGATGGATGGCATACGTTTGTAAGTGCGGCAATAAACTATCAGGTTCCTAATGCCATAAAATAAGTGATTGTGTAGGTAAATAACTAACTGTTTCATTAAAATAGTTGTATAGTTAGCGTATAATTAGCCTTTTTCCATTCAGTGTGCTTTCGAATGTGGCCTTCATATTTACAGGCGAATTGTGTGACAAATATCCAACATAACACCAACCAAGTTTTGCTTCATAATTGAGTTTTATTTAATTATCATTAGAAATTGAGATTAGGGAAATAAATTTTGTGCGTTTTAAAGAATAAAAACATTTATTTAGTTTGAAAGAACTATTTAACTCGTTCCAATTTCATGTTTTCAAGTGAAGAATGAAAAAACCACACTTAAATACAATAGTTTCCATGTACCATATTGTGGCTCTCCGATGAGAGCCGCTATGTCAGTTCCTCCAAACCATTTCCTAGTATTTCTTTAAAACTAAGTTAGTAATAAAAGAAAGTAAAAGAAAATGTGCAGGCACTTTATTTAATTTACACCGACTACATATTTGAGTGTAAGACTCACCTTCCAATGAAACTATCAGGTGAGTTCACTGTATTCCGTCCAACCATGATTGGGAGGTCCCAGACGCAGAACACCCACTGAACGGTCCTTTGACGCTGTGATGATGTCTTTGGCAGAGTTAAGGATATTTCATAACAACACTACCATGTGACTATAGTTGTTTGCAAATATATTTTATGAGGTACATTTTGCTATATATCAAAGAAGACACAGGAAATAGGTATGAGAACAAATAAAGAGCACAAACACAATGATAACAAAAACAGTTCACACTTTACATTGCTGGCGATGGACAGCTCTCGTTTGAAGAATTGTTATGAAAAGATACGTATGAAATAAAGGGTATTGAGCAAAAACAATTTGTAGTAAATAAAATGATAAAATATTAGGAAAATGGTAGAGCACAAATAAAAGTAAGATCACTAACACATATTTACACAAACTTCGATATTTCGTTGCTATTATAGCATCTTCCTCAGGAAGTAGTAGTAATTAGACTAAATAGTTTAGTCTAATTACTAGTACATCATAACTGTGTGCATGAAACGCTATGTCATAATCACTACAGCACGCATGACGACGTGTAAACTTTGATGGACGCTAGTGTGTGAATAGAGTGAGTTGGCAACCATGATAGCTGGTTTAGCTATGTATATTATAGGGTTGGTAGCACCCACCATCAAATAGTTGAACAACAATCAAAATATGTATTTTCTTGCTGCGAGTTTCAAAACACCGCCATGTGAGTTGCAATGAACTTGAATAACATAAATAATCTTTAATCTTAATATTTTCATTTTAAATCATAAATGTACATAGTTAAATATGGTTTTATTAACGCTAAAATGTATTTATATTGGTAAAGGTAATGACCCTAAATTATAAAATATTTTACTTGTATAGTTATGAAAGCTATATATGTTATAGATACAGTATCATAAATAAGCTAGTGGATAATGATTTAACAACAGGCCTGTATCAAATTCAGTTTTCTATTAAAAGTATGGTTATATAGTGTGTTCAATTTACTTTATTTCCTCCTCTAAGCGTGGGCTAAGATACATATTAGTAGAGCTAATCATCACTTTCTTAATGAATTCACAATAATTAATATCCATTCATGTAGCCTATCAATTATCTATCAAATTAACCACAACTATAAGTGTGGGAGAGAATGTGAACTAGGCCTATATGATTTCCCTTTCATCACTGGGAAGATAACAGGTCCACAGGGATCTGTCATTGCCTTGGACAGAACTGTCATCACATCACTGGGAAGATAACAGGTCCACAGGAATCTGTCATTGCCTCGGAAAGAACTGTCATCGCATCACTGGGAAGATAACAGGTCCACAAGAATCTGTCATTGCCTCGGACAGAACTGTCATCGCATCACTGGGAAGATAACAGGTCCACAAGAATATGTCATTGTCTCGGACAGAACTGTCATCACATCACTGGGAAGATAACAGGTCCACAAGAATCTGTCATTGCCTCGGAAAGAACTGTCATCGCATCACTGGGAAGATAACAGGTCCACAAGAATCTGTCATTGCCTCGGACAGAACTGTCATCGCATCACTGGGAAGATAACAGGTCCACAAGAATCTGTCATTGCCTCGGACAGAACTGTCATCACATCACTGGGAAGATAACAGGTCCACAAGAATCTGTCATTGTCTTGGACAGAAATGTCATCACATCACTGGGAAGATAACAGGTCCACAGGAATCTGTCATTACCTCAGACAGAACTGTCATCACATCACTGGGAAGATAACAGGTCCACAGGAATCTGTCATTGCCTTGGACAGAACTGTCATCGCATCACTGGGAAGATAACAGGTCCACAGGAATCTGTCATTGTCTCGGACAGAAATGTCATCACATCACTGGGAAGGTAACAGGTCCACTAGAATCTGTCATTACCTCGGACAGAACTGTCATCAGTGAGAGGAGGTAACAGAATGCATATGTTATTGTAAATAACTAATGTTTCTTGACGAGTGTGGCTGTTATACACAGCTTATGGGAAGGGGCAAAATCCAGCAGAAAAAACTTTATCGTCCTTGCTAGAGTTATTTTTCCAATTCTACTTCTAGGTAAGTTTTGATTTTTTCTTTGATTACCACCTACAGTAGCCCCGCGGCTTCTTTGGTGCTGACTGACAGCTCACAGCTGACTTCTGATAGTCAACATTTAGGTATATACCTAAATTTGACTGTTAGAAGTGACAGCTGCTAGACACATGTTTTTGCAGATCATATGGTTCGGCGTAGGGATACATAATTTGATCTGGTAGCTTTTCAAAGCTGTCAGCTGTGAGCTGTGAGCTGTCAGTCAGCACCAAAGAAGTATTTGTAGGTTGTGCAGTTGAAAATCAATCATAAATCAGGCTTAGGCCCTGAAATGGCAGTTGTGTGTTTGGACCACAGCTTCAGAATAGTTGAAAATAGTTTTTAACAATACAAGAGGTGTTCATTCTCTTCAATTCAACTAAAACTAGTGAAAACATAGTGGTTTAAGGAAACTACCCTCAACTATATAACTGAGCCTATCATGTCAGTTAGTATTTTGTATAAATATTCCTCATTTGCTAAAATGGTTGTGACAGATGATAATGCCATTTTTATCAATGTTCAATATAATGTTTTCTAACGTTATTTTCTATTTTTATTGTTATTGGAGATAAAAATACATTTATTTCAAGACAACATAATATGAAATCGCTCATAATGCAGCGTAACATCAACATCAAAATCACAAACTTTTTTAATAATAAATAATAAAAATACAAGTGTTACAAGAATTTACATTGTTTTTTTTTACAGTTTGTCAAATTTTATTTAAGTGACCTCACCTACACATTTAAACTAATTTTTCTTTTAATAATAACAGTACTAATAAGTAAAAGTAGGACTGGTTTTATATCATAGACAAGATGTGAACGTACCCAACTTACACCCAAATTAGGGATGACCAAACTTGTCCAACCAGTACGCCACTAAAGGGCTAGTTTAATTTTGAATTAGTCTAATGTGACACCTATTATTTACAATTTTAATTGGTATTTAAAAATTAAACTTGATGAATAGTAAGTATTGTAGTGAATTAACTCAAATCAAATTGTAAATGTTTTAATAATGCCTAGATTTAAAATAAGGAAAAATTTATCGTATTAAATTTTCAAATGAGTGTCTTAAACAAAATTAATTCCAATAACTTATAGTGAAAACATTTAAAGTAGTACCTTTAGTGAAAAAAAATAAATATATATATGTATCATATAGTAAAACTAGAAACTTAGATACTCCATCACACATTAGTTTGAAACATGTTACATTTTGCTAGCCAAGGTATTTATGTTTGGTTCACACAATCTATGAACTTCAGTGAGGGCCAAAATGATTTCTAACCATTAACTCCACAAGATTCATTGTGACATGTCTGTTACAATATTATTAACATTGAGAGATTACACCATGTTGGGATAACTTTTATTTAATTAACATATTTTATTCTAAGTAGAGATGGGCCACTCAAATATTCGAATCCTCGAATCCTGACGAGTATTCGAGATTCAAGGATGGTTCAATCTTTCACCTCATTAACAAAGAGTAATATTTTGAATTCAAAAATTATTTATTTAAGCCTACTTGGAAAGCACAACTTAATCCGTAATCTGATTTTGTTGGACAAAAGAGATAAGAATGAATAAAATCATTTTAAAAAAAAGTTAGATGTTGAAAATCTGACGTGCCTAGTAGCCTACCCTCCCCCCCTATGGGAAACCTGGACTCGACAGTTTCGGCACATGCTCACGTCTAAAACTTTCACCTCACAAACAATCTAGTAAATATTTTAATGAACACATCAAAACTCTTCAAAAACTGAAAATTAAAACTAGAATTACAAATAAAATCTAAATTAATTAAACAAATCACGGCTTTCTTTTTAACAGAAATAAGAACACATTACACACGATACAAAGTCAGCCGCCATGATGTATGTGTTTACTCGCCCGAGTTATGATTAAAATAAATATACTGTTACTTCTTACTAGCCAACTGGTTTTAATTATCTACAACCATACAAAGAACCCTCATTTATTGCATTTGATCCTTAAGTTAGACATTTTGTTGGGTTTCATGAAAAATAAATACTGTCAACAGTTAGACAGCGATAAAACTGTTTATCTACTCCTGCCAGCCTACGTATTGTATATTGATTGTTTGTTTGGAATTGATTCAGGTAATCTGATCATTTAGTAAGTGTCTCGAGTTTTAAGAACCAAATAATGACTTGCTACTTCATAATTTGTTTTTAAATTGATTTTAACCAAGAGTATTATTTTTTTAAATATGTTATTGAAGTAATTGTAAAAATATTCAAACGTAGTCCTGCCTTATAAAATAGGAATTAATACATTGCAAGAGTCAAAAATATGTTCATGTTTTAAATATAATGTTTTCTCAGAAATTTGATATATTGCAAGAATCAAATATATTTCTTGTTTTCTACGCGAAGATAGATAATAATGATAGTAATAATATTTAGCACCGCGTCTTACTACCCCGTTCGGGTTATACACTTTAAGTACTAATTACTCTAATGGATTAGGAATTGGGAAGGTTGAATTAGAGGAAGTGAGCCCGCATTTGCGTAGAGGGAGAGTGGAAAACCATTTAGGAAAAACCACCCCCAGTTCAGCCGACCGAGATTCGAACCTCGATCTCCCCGTCCTCAGCGGTCGAGCTGATCACGAAAAGCGCGTTAGCCAACTACATCACCGAGGCGGGTAAGGTAGATAATAGATAAGAAAATAATAATAAAACATAATTAGGCATTATTGAGTTCACTATTTCCAATGTATGTTTAATAATTGTTAAGCATGTTGTTTTAGTCTTTATTAAAAATATGTTTGTAATTTTATTTTTGCTTTTTTATTAAACTAAATTATAATCCTTCAATGATGATTAAAGTTGATCAAAGGATATCTAGGTCTAATCTGTTTTTTTTAGAAACTTAATTCATTCTAACAACACTTTTAAAAATAACTAAAAGACATTCAAATTTTGATTGATTTGAATTCCAAACAATGATATGAGTCTAGATTGTTTAATTGGGCTGGATTTTAACCTATATTTTGTGAGGGGTGGTTGGGGTTGATTAAAATTGTAAGCATGATTGAAATAAATCTTAATTGAGAGTTTAGGCCTGTATTGTGTAATGTAGGTCTATTTGTAAATCATTAAAATTTCTAACAATTTGCTAGTATTTGGATTTGAGATTCGAAAATAAAATGTGGATTCGGATTCGAGATTTGGATTCGAGAAATAGTGGAGTCAAACGCAGTGCCAATAGTCCATGAGCCTAACCTATTAAACATTGTTTCATACTTACATCCAACTTAATTTGGCCTAGGATATTATGTTTCCATAAAGTTTTGTTTAAAAACTTGTTCACAGAATTGTTTCTCACTTACAAAGAATATATTGAATTGTAATTATTTATAAAATATATTTCCTCTGAGTGAGACTAAGTTATGACATGAATGACGGGAAAATGGCAGCGTTAAAAAGATCACTACTTGCATTTCAGCCATTCGACATGCTAGGGATTACATTTCATAGCGGTGACGCGTCATAGAGATCAGCGCTCGCCACGCTGGTAAATAACAAACTCATGAAAGCTTCTCAGTTAACAAATATAATTAAGTTTCAAAGAGGGATATTTTGTTTTTGAATCAATTTACGTACTTAATTGGTCAATTAAGCGTAGTGTTTTGGATGAGTTATATTCAAGCTACATGTAAAGAACCTTAAATATTCAGTTCAGCGGTTCCCAAGTCGGAGTCCGTGAAGAGCTCTGTGGGGTTTTGCAAAACCCATCTAGGGTTTTAAGTTATTTTTAATTTGTATTTTAACATCAAATAAAAATATTCACTTTTCCCTATTTTCTTAAACCTTTTTTTCACATCCATGCCTGAGTGAACTTCTTTTGTTAATAATACATAGGTTACGTAGAGAAAGTTACCAGAATTGTGTTTGAAAAGTTTTCAATTTCCCCAATGTGGAAAGGGTTGGGACCCACTGGTCTGGACCAGAGATTCTCAGAGTGGGGAACCGCGACGTTCGTCCGTAACATACCTTTATATATTTTATTTTATGTCTTATAAAATTTGACATAAAAGGGTAAATCCCTGGTGTAGACTAAACACAACGTGGGAACCTTACCAGATTAAACTCTGGCGTGAAAGTGGGGGCTTGGCTACACATTCTTGATAGAGATTAGCATTTGAAAACTAACTTTTATATCAGTTTTCTCGTCAGCTAGCACCAAGAACTGAAACATGCGATGCCTTTTCCAACAACTTATTTGTGTAAGTAGGACTTTCTTTGAGGTGTTCAAAATGTGAAACAAAATATTGTCTTAGTGTTGAATCAAACTCCATTTCTATTCCTCACACAAATTTTCATTGATTATAAATGTACAAATATAACATGTATATAATTTTATTGTAATTATTTTTAAAAGTGTACATTTATTTTGTTTTAAATTATGTTGTAATTATTTTAACATAAAGAATTGAATTATGACTAATTATTCAATATAATATACCATACATTTTGTACTATATCTAACTATGTATTTTTTAACTGTCCTGCATAGAAGGGACCGTGAATCAGCTGTTCCTTGGTTAGAGAGTCCGCGTGACTTACAAGTTTGGGAGCCACTGCTCTAGACAATTGAAAAACTCTGTGGTAAATTATGGTAGGTTAAGAAACATATAAGACCTGTGCAGAAGTGACAGGTGGAAAATAATTTACTATAGGTACATGTCAGAAATATTCATTAACCTATTTTGTCTTAATTATTTTCAATAGCATATATTATTTGCCTACTCAACCACATTTAACTCACTGAAAGAACAAGAAAAGAAAATAATCACCAAAAACAATTTAATGAGAGAGTAAGGAAAATGTAGAGAGAATGGATAATTGATGGAAGAAAGAAAGTACTGTCCGGCAAGGTCCTGTGAGGCAAAGGAAAAAAGGCGCAAGAGGATAAATTTGCTGACATATGTTAGAAGATGCACAATAGGTTTGTACCTGGATGACAGTTCGAAAATCATATATTTAGGTTTTGGGTTGCCAACACTTGTAAAAGATCACAGTTTTGTAATAAATGTAAAGATCTTTTATTACCTGTTATATATTATATTTAAAATAACATAAACTTAAGTTTTCTCATAATATTTCATTTTTTAAATAATTGATTTTTATCCATCTCGGAACAATATTTTAAACATAATTAAAAGTACTTATTCTTCGTTTTAGAACGTTATTGATTTTGTGTAATATAGTACACACATCAATACCTTTTAATACAGGTATCGTATTTACTTGGAAAAGAAAAAATTGTCAATTTTTTACATACAATATATTATTTTATGATTATTTTATCTTATTTTGAAATATTTAACTGAATAAAATATTTTCATCAACTGCGTGTCTGCATCATTGTAAAAAACTTGCTAACCGTTATGTTCAACCACATGGTTTAAATTCGTCAGTCGCCATCTTGAAGTTATGTTCGTTAGAAGTTTTTGTGAAAGTGGTGTGAATATTTTTGTTAGTGGAATAAAATGATAAATAAACTTTGTATCCGACAGCAAATAGATATATAAATAATATTCTCCTAAATTACTGTGGTTAACTATCACAGTCATATATTACAGTTATCCAAAGTGATAGATGTCAGCTGTTGGCGTAGTGATATGTTAGGGATTACTTCTAGTAACATTTCGAGCTGTCATCCAGATAAACTTAGGCCGTGAATGAATTATACAGGGAAAAGAAGGAGAAATGGGAATGGAGTATTAAGGACAGCAAAGTGACGAAGGGTATCATAGGTTCTTGGAGAAGAGGTCTACAATAGATATATTGTCAATCAGACAAATGATGGAAAGGACCTGGTAATGGTATATGATAGTATGGACAAAAATAAGGTGTGAAAAGTGCTGGAGGAGGCGCAAGTAGAGAGAGGAGTATAATGAGAGTAAAGAGTAAAGAGAATAGGAGGAAGAACAAGTACAGAAACAGCTAAAAGATAGAATGGGGAAGTGAAAAAGTGTGAGATGACATTTAGTATGGCCCGATAAAGCGCTGCTGCTGCTGGATGAGATAAAGTGTGTAAGTTATCTTGGAAATGTGATTGAGACAGATTGTGGGACCAGAAAAAATCTAATGAGAAAAGGGCAACAGGGAGAACTGTTTTAGAAAGGAGGAGAAACATGAGCATTGTTGTTGTTGACGATGAGGAGACTAATTACAAGCGTTAGCTGATTTCCCCTTCTCTTACACGTAACCAGTGGACGTAGGCGAGACCAGGAAAGTGGAGTATTAAGTTTTAAGGGAACATTAAGGTTTTGGGCACCATGCCTTACGCCTGTTCGGGGAATACTGCTATGTACTAGCTATGCTTATGGGTTAGGCATTAGGAAAGTTGAAGTCAGAGAAAGTATACCCGCAACTGAGTGGGGAGTGGAGAACCACCCTCAGTACAACACAATCCCCCTGTCCCCGGCGGTTTAGTCTATTGAAAGAGTGACGTCTTAGACTGTGTGGCCACAGAAGCAAGTAACATGATAGCTTTCACTAAAAGAAATGGGATAAAGGGGAATTGAAATCAGTACAGTGGGTCCACAATTCATAGTGGTATAGATGTTCACACGCTAACAGAAAGTTGGGAATCCAGGGTTGCCAATGGTATCGTCGATTTAATTTCCCTGGCTCTTCCACAAGCTGCTGGTGGCACAGTAATAATACAAATCAATAATACTAATGGTATGTCAATTTAAGATAACTAATGCCCTCCTCCATTCCCTATGATAGGGATGTGTATCGGTATTGAAGAGTTGCTGCCAGTACAGTGAGAGTAGGAAAACTACTCCAGGTATTCCTATACCATCACACACCTGTTGTATTATAAAATAACCAATGCACATAGTATTATAGTATCCATGATTTGTATTGTAATATACTATCAAGACCGCATTTATTGCACATTTATCAGAGGACACAAATAAGTAGAAATATTATTTTACAACCGAAATATTAAAAAAATGGAATACCAAGCACGACAATGCAGACACCAAATATAAACATTCCCTTCCTTGCAAACAGTTTCACTTACTTTGTGATTTTCAATAATATTCTCAACTTTCTCCACTCAATTCGCCTTACGATTAAAACAAACTATGATAATAAAGAATGTTTTACATCAAATTATAAGATTAAGAAACTATGATAGTGGTACAAAGCATGATAATTATAGATCTTTTTTCAAGAATTAAAACAGTTTCTATCTTCAGAAAGGCATCCCTTTGTGCTACAAGAAACTCTTGAAGTAAGTTTTCTATGAGAGTAGATTTTTTATTTAAAAAAGCCACTTTCAACTGATGTGAATGGATAAAAGACACAGTTCACCATGTGTGTGGTTCTTGTCCGATACTCCAGCAAAGAAATCATATAGATTTGTTTCTCGCTCACTAGCAAGAAACCTGATAAACTACTTCCAGAGCTTCTTTTGAATCTCAGCAACAGATTCTGAGATTCTGTTTACTTCAAACAGTACGTTCAAGACAACATTAAATATAGTCTGTCCGAGTTGTGATTCTTGGGCAGTAATATGTACATTAAGTGAGGTTAATTCTTGCACCAATTTATACTTTACTGGGCTCTTCTCCTGCAACTTTTTAACAGTTGTAATCACAACTTTCTGAATACAAGAATGTCTCTATCAGTTGTCTTTACATTCCTTGGGTGTTTCACTTTACCGAACACAAGGTCAATGTGTTTTAACTAGAGCTCTACGAGTACTCATATTTCAGGCTTTGAGCTAAACACGTGGTTTAAGCTTGAAATCGAGATAGAAAGTTTTGTAGGCTCGTCATTTTCGAGCTTTGGATGTTCTTGTTAATAAGATAGGCTATTTATCAGCATTTTCACTTATAAATCGTTCAGTTACTTAACAAATTGTTAAAAATTAATTTCTATTTTCAAATTAATAATGTAATAGAACTTAAAAACCACTTTCACCCGGTAAATTTATTCAATATTGTCGTCCATTTTGAATTATACTTAATTGAAGTTGTTTACTTATACTTCCATGATGAAGAAATAAAAATAAAAATAGCTAAGAAGATTACTAAATAGATGAATGATTCTTTTCACTATTTTTATCTGTTCCCTTATTAAAATAATCATTTATGTTAAATTAAAAATGTAATATCAAGAATATATTGTATTAAATGTTTTCAAACTTAGAATATTTAAAACTCGTATTAAATAATACGTATAGCTACAAAACTAGCTCTAGTTAAGTTACTATTTAGTTATAGAATTAAGTTGGTTAACCTGTATAAAATCAGTGTTGATCTTATTTATTGCAATACATATTTTACCAAACTTAGTACATTTAAATTAGAAAAGCATTTAGTTATCTTCTTAGCTACATACTTTACAGCAAAGAAAGATAACTTTCATCATTCAGCTCAGTGAGGCAACAGTCGCCATTCTATGGTCAGAACTATCTTGGGAAAGCCATCATTCAGCTCAGTAAGGCAACAGTCGCCATTCTATGGTCAGAACTATCTTGGGAAAGGCAACAGTCGCCATTCTATGGTCAGAACTATCTTGGGAAAGCCATCATTTAGCTCAGTAAGGCAACAGTCGCCATTCTATGGTCAGAACTATCTTGGGAAAGGCAACAGTCACCATTCTATGGTCAGAACTATCTTGGGAAAGGCAACAGTCACCATTCTATGGTCAGAACTATCTTGGGAAAGCCATCATTTAGCCCAGCGTTTTACAAGAAAGTCTGCTGTAGGTTTATAAAATAAGAAGTTACACTACACAGTATACCATCTTACCTCAAAATAAAGGATTTCTTATCGAAGACATCGTGAAAAAAATAATTTGCATTTAATGAAATACACAAATACTTTCCCTAACTTTCCATAACCAATTTTCATTTCCTTGACTTTCCAAGACAGTGGAAACCTCGGAATCTCTGTTTACCCGTGAGGAATTGAAAGACCAAACATTAAAACTAGAGATGGGTCGAATCCACTATTTCTCAAATCTGAATCCTAGCCAAGTGTTAGAAATGTTAATGATTTACAAATAGACCTACATTACACAATACAGGCCTAAACTGTAAATTAAGATTTATTTCAATCAAGCTTTCAAATTTAATAAACTCCAGCCACCCCCTCACAAAATACAGGTTAAAATCCAGCCAAATTAAACAATCTAGGTTCATGTTATTGTTTAAATATTAAATCAATCAAAATTTGAGGGTCTTTTAGTTATTTTTAAAAGTGTTGATAGAATGAGTTAAGTTTCTAAAAAAACATGTGAAATAAACAAACGGACTAGGCCCAGTTACCTTTAGATCAATCATCAATGAAGGATTATATTATATTTGTAAGAAGATACAGGAAAGGTGGATAGAAACATATAAAAGGGACTAACTAACACAATATGTTATATCCACCTTTCCTCCACCTTCTTCCAAATATAATACAATTACCTCGTAAAGCGAAAAGAGGTGTTCCCTATAGAGATACATTGAAGGATTATGTAATTTATTTTAATAATAAAGCAAAAATAGAGATTAAAACAACATGCTTACTCTGGAAATCGTGAACTCAATAATGTCTAAATGTTTTATTATTATTTTATCATATAATCTATTATCTATCATCACTTAGAAAACAAGCAATATAATCGATTCTTGCGAAATATCGATTTCTGAGAATACATTCTATTTAAAACACAAACATATTTTTGACTCTTGCAATGTATTAATTCCTATTTTATTAGGCAGGAATACGTTTGAATATTTTTACAGTTATTTCAATAACATATTTTAAAAAATAATAAACTCTTAGTTAAAATCATTTTAAAAACAAATTATGAATTAGCAAGTCGTTATTTGATTCTTAAAACTCGAGACACTTACTAAATGATCAGATTACCTGAAATGATTCCAAACAAGCAATCAATATAAAATATGTTGGCCGGTAGGGATAAATAAACAGGTTTATCGCTGTCTAACTGTTGACAGTATTTATTTTTCATGAAATCCAACAAAATATCTAACTTAAGGATTGTATGCAATAAATTGGAGTTCTTTGCATAGTTGTAGATAATTAAAACCAGTTGGGTGGTAAGAATTAACAGTATCTTTATTTAATCATCACTCTGGCAACTAAACATAATGTCATGGCGGCTGACTTTGTGTAATGTGTTCTGATTTCTCTTTAAAAAGCCTTAATTTATTTTATTTATTTCGAGTTTATTTGTAATTCTAGTTTATATTTTGAGTATTTGAAGAGTTTTGATGTGTTTATTAAAATATTTACAAGATTGTTCGTGAGGGGAAAGTTTAGAAGTGAGCATGCGCTGAAACGGTTGAGCCCAAGTTTCCCATAGGGGGGGAGGTTAGGGTACTAGGCACCTTGGATTTCCTACACCTAACAATATTTTTTTTTAATAATGATTTTATCCATTCTTATCACTTTTCTCCGACAAAATAAAGATTACTGATTAAGTTGTGCTTTTCGAGTAGGCCTAACTAAATAATTTTTTTAATCAAAATATTATGCTTTGTTTATGAGGTGAAAGATTTTACCATCCAATCCACTAAAACACTGAATCTTCGAATTTCGAATACTTGTCAGGATTCAGTGGATTTGAGGATTTGAGTGGCCCATCTCTAATAAAAACATAAATATTGCCATCAGTGCCATTTACTGTAGTTAAATTATAATAATTAGAGGTTTTACTTACTGTCTGGGTTTGATTCTGCCAATAAACTGCCGTTTTTAAATCACCACTTCTAAGATTGAAAGTTTGCGTGTGCGCTGATCGGGTCTTCTTGGCAGGTTATCTGTAGAAGCGCTATAGAAATAGAAACTATATCTACTCAAGCAGTGCTGTCTAGAGGATGAGACGCAAAGTGTAGAGGTTGACTGGGAAAGGTAAGAACACTCGAGTGGGAGCTGATGAAGAGGCATGTGGGAGGAGACACCCTGGTAGAACTAAAGGGTGAAGGAAGCAGTAGAGGAGAGGAATAAGGAGTTCAGAAGGTGTTTTAAGAATAGGAATAAGGAAACAAAAGAAGGGTATAGGTAGAAGAATAAAAGAGCAAAGTGAATTGAACATGAAGCCAGGAAGGTGGTAAGAAACAGGAAGAAAGAGAAAAGATAAGAAGTTAGAATGATGAATGAAGAAGGAAGAACGGTGAAGAAAGCATAGGAATAAAAGGAACTCTGGATGTGATATTTTGATAAAATGTTCAACCCAAGAGGAAAGGAATGAGAGTGAAAGAGAGGAGCAGGAAGAAATAGGTCCAATATGGAAAGCGGTGGGCAACGCACTAAGGAGAATGAAACAAGGAAAAGCATTGGGTGTGCACAGAGTGTGGAAATGGTAAGAGCAGAAGGTGAAGTGTATCTATACCTACTTTCAAGGAAGAGATGTTGAGATTATAGGAGGAGGATGAGCCAATGTACAACAATATATGAGAAGATACTGGAAAAGAGAATAAGAAATAAAACGAAAGGAAGGTAGAGAGAGGAACAGCACGAAATTAGGGAACCGAGATCTAAAAGAGACTTAATCTTTGTAATACAACAGCTTATGGAAAGAAAATATGAATATGGTGAGGACTTGGTAATGGTATTATGGATGTGGAGAAGACATCTGATAGCGTGGGTATAAATAAAGTTTGGACAGTGATGGAGGGGGTAGAAGTGGAAAGAGGAGTTGTGTTAAGATGGAGAATGGAAGGACGGAGTGAAGCAGGGGAGTGCCCTCTCACCATTAATAATTGTAATGGTAATGGTCACTAACAAAGTGGCAGGAAACCTCGGAGGAAAGAATGGAAGCCATGTTGTTTGATGATGACTTGAAGGTATGGGGGGAGAAGGAAGAGGAAGTACAAGAACAAGTACGAGAATGGAATGAGGAAGTGAAAGAGTGTGAAAGGAAATTTAGCGCGGGAAAGTGTGAAGGGATGGAAGTGACAAGGAGGAGGGTAAAGTCTAGTATAGCTATAAAGTTGGATGGAGAAGAGAGAACAGGAGGGAGAGGTGTTCTATAGGTGTGTAATAGACCTGCTATGGAGAAGAGAGGACAGGAGGGAGAGGTGTTCTATAGGTGTGTAAGAGACCTGCTATGGAGTAGAGAGGACAGGAGGGAGAGGTGTTCTATAGGTGTGTAATAGACCTGCTATGGAGTAGAGAGGACAGGAGGGAGAGGTGTTCTATAGATGTGTAAGAGACCTGCTATGGAGAGGTGTTCTATAGATGTACAACAGACCTGCTATGGAGAGTTGTTATATAGGTGTGTAAGAGACCTGATATGGAGAAGGGAAGTCTCCTTGAAGTGTTGTACAGGACGTACTTTGTACCCATTGTCACATGCAGCAGAAACTTGGAAATTTAATGCAAGAGAGAATAGGAGAGCATGTTGGATGTCACGAGGAGAAACAAGATTAGGAATGAAGTTATCTGGGTAAGATATGGGGTACAGGGAGTCCATGAGATAGAGAGATGGGAGGAGCAGATAACAGAAAGTGTGCAAGTGAGGGGAGAAGAATGGTGGAAGGACAGAGGGAGATGGAGGCATTTTACTAAACTGACCTGGCCACAGGCTGGAAAGTTGATGATGATGAAGATTAAGGACAAACCCAAGAAATGGACAATGGATGCTGCTGTGTATCGTATGCTTTGCATTTACTATGCACATTTAGTTTTACTGTTGTCACTTTCTGTTGCCAGGGGTCTGTAGTCATTGTTTTGTTTATCTAAGATAAAGTGACCCAACAGGGTCCTCTTTTGAGCACGTGATTTAGTATAATAATAACCAAGTCAGTGGTCCTCCCGGTTGTTACCAAGAGGGATTCCCCAGTCGTCAAACCCGAATAGATGCAAATATATAAAATATAACTTTGATTTGTAAAGTTGTGAAATAACGAAACAGAATTTTTTTTAGGGCTGTTACAATTTTTTATAAATGTTTTGATTCAAAAAATGAAAAAAAAAATTGACTGAAACAAACTCGAATTGTATTTATATTATGATTTTAGTAGGAAGAAACGTACAAGATAGATGGACCAAGCGCAGAAGGACATGGACTGGAGACATGTGACAGAGAGAGGTTTGGAGAGATCGACAGGGATGGAAGAAGGCCCACAGAGGCGGAAACATCACATGATAAACACTAGACGTTTGTTAGTATAGTTATTAAAACAATTTGAATATAGTCATACATGTTATCTGCAGATGTCACTTTTGATCAATAACAAAGAATAACACAAATAATATAGTACATTGGGCTATTATCAATTTTGGTCACAAAGCACTATGTTTGAATGTTCTTTCCACCATAGCCAAAGTATAACTGACATACCAGAAGAGTCAGTAGCTCAATATTGGACTAGCGAAGATGATCAAAGGATACATTCATCATAGGGTGATATGTCGAGATCTTGAATGTCGGCTTTGTGGCGGTACACCTCTCCCAAGTACTCGTGGTGGTCTGGATAGCGGCGGTATCGGCGCACTACGCCGCCATCGCACACTGAATACAGCTGACTGCCGTTAGAAGTGTACCTTGCAACCAGACACCAGCATAAATAGAATGTAACCCCCCCCCACGTCGCGATTATCCGTCTCGGTTCTTGGTGTCAACTAGATATGTCACAATAACTCTTTTTCTCAATTTTGATTCATAAGTTCAACCTCGATTCCGATTCTTGAACATTTTTTTCTGTTTTCATTATTTTTCCAAGCAACCAACCTCATATTAAAAAATATATATGTATTCAACTTTATAACATACTAAACAACTAAAAATCTTTCATAGCAATAAAATTATTATCAGCACCGTCTTACTACCCATTAGGGTTATACGCACTTACGCTAATGTGTAATGGTAGGGTGATTGTGAGATGAAATGGAGGACCTACAGTTTAACGTGGAATCCGAACCACGGTGGAGGCCTGGCATTCCACACATTCACAAGATGTCTTGTCAGAGGTGAAGGAAGGGTTTGGTAATCAGATAAATCTGTGCCGGGACCGAGGATTGAACCCCGGCCGCCAGCACAGAAGTCTGACACCTTACCCCTAAACCACCAGGTCACCCATAGCAATAAAACAAAATTAATTTTAACAAAGCAAAATATCAATTTTATCAGGTATTAAAACATATAATCACAATAATAAAATAATTAGGAATTAAATTATAGTAAACATATATGATTTACCTACAATTAAAGCCTAATCAAATCAAACATTTCTAAATCAAATAAAATAAAAAGTATAATAAACAGTTGTTTAGAATAAAAGTCTGTTCAATTCACCAAGTAGGACTGTTAATGAAAGTGTACTGTTTTGAATTAATGGCAATGGAAATAGAACTGAAGTACCATATTTGTAGCAAGTAATCAAACAAGGTAATAATTGTAGATATCACTTTATTGTTTTTAAATTGTAAGATAATTAATAGAAGAGTAAAAATGTGTTTGCTTAGGCCTCTAACATTTGTTGCAAATAAAGCTGTAAACTTGTCAAATAAAGGAAATTAGCTTTGTAAAAACAGTCAAAAACCATATTCTTCTTTATATATTTAATAATAATTGTTATTGTATAGAAAAGATAACGTGCCTGATACCCTACTACCCCCTTAATGTGAAACTTGGACTCGACCATTTCAATCAACAAATGGTCGCTTGAAACATTAATATACAATTTTATAGATATTTACCAAACACACTAAAACTCTTCAAAACTGAAAACCAAAATAAAAAATTCAAATAAATTCTAAATCGATACAACAAATTGCAGATTTTATAAAGGAACAAACACATTTCACGCTTTACAAAACTTTAAAGTTGTCCGCCATAAACATTAATAAAAAATCATCAGTGATATTATTGTTACAATAAAATGTTCAGAAATTATTAAATTTGCAGAAAAAGGAAATAATAATAATCTGTGATAAAATAATGTACCATCACAGATTATTTTTCTTTGCTTGTTTTCTGCTAATTTAATAATTTCAGAACATATTATTGTAACAATAATCTCACTGGTGATTTTTTATAGATGTTATTGTACCTGTTTTAATTGTTTTAATAATTTATGATAATTAGTTCTATCCTTTTCACATCATGTTTATTTTTATCTTGATTTAATTGACCAAATAAGTTATACCAATCTTTTTAAGTCTATGTAAAATCCAAGTAGTTATAAATCGCTTCTATTGAAGGTTCATCCCTGAGATCAACACCAGAGCAATCCCGGATCAATGGTTTCCATAAGTGTGACGTTGCTTACCTGAGTTTCCAAATAGGCATATCTTTGTTTTCCTTGAGATGTTCTTGGATGCCTGAATCAGGTACATACGCAGATACCATGTCTCCTCCGCTCATTATCACACCTGAGTCAACAAAATATAGGAAATGTGTTATTTCTTCACATTTAGTCTAATGAGGAAGGTGTAATTTAGAGTAACTGTCCTCAGCACAACCAGCCCCCCTCCCTCCCCCTCTCATTAACAGACAAATAGACCAGACGAGATGGACCTCAACCCAAGTGTCCACCAATCAAAGTGATATTAGTTATAGGTTACTGGTCTTTGAAAACCAGTGCGTTACGAAGAAGAAAGTATCACCCTGATCTAGTCTGATTTTCCCATAGCTAGGTCAGGGTTAGAGTCCCGACTGCATACATTCATGTGGAGTGCTGTCCCACTATTCTTCCAAACAAACGCGAGCATATTTTCTCTAAATGTTATCTTCCTTATAGCTATGATGAGGTTATCCTGAATGAACAGCACGAGACGGAGCACGAAATAAGTCTTATGTATTCAATAATGTATACACTATTTTATAAAAGTAAATGTAGCTAACCTGAAAGACTAGATATTCTCAAACTTGTTCACAATGTCTTACAAACACTCACTGTATTATTACTATTAGCACCGCGTCTTACTACCCGTTCGGGCTATACGCACTTACGCTAATGTGTAATGGTAGGGTGATTGTGAGATGAAATGGAGGACCTACAGTTTAACGTGGGATCCGAACCACGGTGGAGACCTGGCATTCCCCACATTCACAAGTTGTCTTGTCAGAGGTGAAGGAAGGGTTTGGTAATCAGATAAATCTGTGCCGGGACCAAGGACTGAACCCTGGACCCCAGCACAGAAGTCTGACACCTTACCCCTAGACAACACTTACTGTAAAATCCATCATCGGCCGAATGGTTGAAGGGCTCGGGCGTTGGGCAGACTGTAGTGAGGTTGTTGTGGCCAGCCTGGAAGTTGTGGAGAATTCTTCCGTCGATGGTGGATACCTTGCAGGTACCGTCACTGCCGGCGGTGAGCAGCGTGCTGGGCTGACCGCGGGCCCAGGGCCAGGACGGATGCATGAAGGCGAGGTCTCGGATCACACTCCCGTGTAGCTGGTTGCATACCATTATGTTTCTCAATTTATTGGGCTTGAAATGTTTCTGAGCAACTCATACTCGTATAACTATCTAGTGTCTCAACATTTGCTCTAAAGAAAACTGAAAATGACATCTCGCTACATACATTTCAATACATTTGAATAGTTTCCAAAAGTGGAATAAAATGGTGGTCTAATTGTTGGCTAACTAAATGTACCTAACTTCAATTGAACCTGCAAGTGTGACCAAGCATAATACAGATAAATAAAACAACAATATGACCCCCTGCAGTGGCTGCATGCTATAAAGGTGCTCCTCTAGTGCTGTACTAGACTGCCAAAGACAGGGAGATCGAGGTCAGACCACAGTCTGGTGCATTGAGGCTGGCTTTCCAACTCTACCTCCATGCAAATGTGGGCGCACTTACTCTAAATCAAACCTTCCTACTCCCTAACACATTAGTGTGCATAGTGTATAGGCATATAACCCAAATGGGCAGTAAGAGACAGCGCTAAGAGAAACACAATATGACACAATCGATGTCTCGATTAGTTGTCAAGGATGGGCTGAGGAAAACATGAAGGATGTACAATATTCAAAGATTCAAAATGGTTGTTTTAGAGAGATTAATACGCTTTCTAATTCTTTAGTCCAACATAATTATAGGGAAAACATCAAGACCCCAGGTCATTATTTTACCACTCAATGTGAACCAAATCCAGATTGGAGTACCAATGAAGAAAAGTTATACTCACCAAGATCGAGATTCACATTATAGACAACATTAATGCAACGCTACTCTTCTATTTACCCGATACAATTACGTCACTCCCCTATTGGATACCAGCACAGCCAACAATGTGACCCATGCATGAAGCCGCACTGGATATGAACCCTGCCGGTTTTGACCCGATGGGAAGACTAAGAATATCTTACCCCATTGCTAATGAGTCACAAGTGTGCGAGGTTTTGGGGAAAAAAGACATTTCCGAATCTTTGTGGTCTTGGGGCCAAATCTAAAAACTCACACTGTCAATCAACAGTGGTTGCGAGGACATCTCAAGAGTAAGAACAGACTCCAGTACTCGAGCTTAACTTGTGTGGTCCCCTCTGGTGCAGCTTATAGATAGGTGGGGTAGTCAGCCCCCAAGAGAACCTTACAGTGGAAAGGGTGGAGCGGGTCAAGCCGATACAAAACCAAGTCAGACGATATAACTAAAAGATGCTGTGGCCACATTCTTAGAAAGATTGGTACAGTAACGCCAAGGAAGGTAGTGAGCTTGAACCAGGGGAATTGAGACCAGCTAAACCATTTTACAATATTTCAAATAATACAACAAAATCAATAATTAATTATTTGAAAATTAAAAAACTCCTAAACTTATTCGAATTTACTGTTGTCAGGTGAAGAATGCTTAAAACTGTACTTTGATGTGATCTCTGGTTTGCGCAGAATTATGTTGGCTAAACAATCCCCCGGTTAGTCGGCGCATGTGTTTCAAAGATCTATTGTTCCGATTGAGGGTATGTGAAGATTCGAAACTTCGACTTGGCTTCAAAACAAACATCAGCTTTTTGGCTTCGAAACAAACATCAGCTTTGACTTGGCTTCAAAACAAACATCAGCTTCGACTTGGCTTCGAAACAAACATCAGCTTCGACTTGGCTTCGAAACAAACATCAGCTTTGACTTGGCTTCGAAACAAACATCAGCTTTGACTTGGCTTCAAAACAAACATCAGCTTCGACTTGGCTTCAAAACAAACATCAGCTTCGACTTCGCTTTGAAACAAATTCAGGCTTGAAAGCTTCGCTAATAAAAATAATGACAGCTAAAATACATAATTTATGTTCATTTATTGCCATTGTGAGCTGTTTTGTTCATCACTAATTAATATTCATGTTTATCTAGGTTTAAAAGAGATATTACTCAAAACTGGGCAATAAAACATTTTCTAAGTAACTTTAGTGCATAAATAACCACAATACAATATTTTTTCAAGCCTAAAACAACTAAAAAAATATTCAAACTTTGATTCAGCTTTGAGAATCTCTCATATATTCAAATTTTAAAAGTGTACTTGGCAAACCACCAGTTCCAATTGTATTTAATAGCAGAGCATAATAAATATAAACAACTCACATCATATACAAAGTCAAGAGGCAAAGGCATCCTAAGGTCCAACAATGTTAGCCCTTTGCCATTGACAGCAACAGAGACCGCCATATTGGGACAGACCGGGTCGGCCGCTAGTCCTGTACGGTCTCTTCCGCTGAATGCACAGTTGTCGTACGCTAGCAGCTGTTCCCCTCGTTCCACGTCCACGACGGCTAGACGTCGAGCTGTCGTCGTAGCCAGGATCTGCACACAGCCATACAACACACTCTCACCTGCTCCAAATATACTTGCGGGTCAAACCAGGAATGAAGATCATACTTTCAGATTAAATATAAGACAGCAGTAAACATTACTTTTTATGATTAAATTATAATTATAGACATAAAGACAAAATTTGATTTTTAGAATTTTCAAAAATTAAACTAAACCAAAACGTTTGCTATTATATAGTGTGACAATAATGTATTGATCTCTGTTCCCAATGTAATATCGAGAATACAGCTACCTTATTGCGACCATCAGGTTGGAATAATGCTTTCCCCTGGAATAGGAAATTTCGAGGGTCTCGGTACACCCTTACTCGTTACAGGAATCATGACTTTCCTAAAAGTCACCAGAGAGAAAACAAAACAAAAACAACACACAATAGACATTATTGCCTGCTAAAGAATGTTCAAAAGCATTGTGTATTGGACAACAAAACAAACTACAACATTATCCTCAGAATTAGCTGTAAATATGTGACAATCCCACAGCTTGACACTAGATCATGTCTTCATGGAGACATTTCAAACATTCAGTTGGTGAAATTTAATGATAGATTAAATAGTACTCTTCATTTAATATTTATTACATGCATAAATAATTGTAAAGCTGGCTTTTAGAACAAATTGTAAGAGTTTGCAGTAGCAAAATACAGACAAGATAGAAAGAACAGTTCTCGAGATGCGCACGATTGAGAATTATAGACCAGCAAAGTACACGTAATTTACCCTGGAGCCATCTGAAGTGAACCGGACGGCGTTCACGTTCCTTGCCAGAGTCATCGTTGTTATCTGGTAGCACATGAGGAGTTCCATGCGAAGAGCAGAGTAGAGGTTAACTTTACCATCGTACGCCCCGGAACAAAACAGGTAGCGGTCCTGGAAATAAACAATATCGTGAGACCTGGCACGGATCAAGGGACAACAATATTAAGGGTGTATGATTTGTAACCCTCCCCTGATATTTATTACCTTTCAGTGAAAACTGAAAACTGACTAGAACATGTCAACAAACACATCAATAGTTTTAACTTTTAGGAATAACAACTTTAAATATATCTATTGTTATTTAGCTTAGCTTGTACAACTGGGGTAGTGCCAGTGGAGAACCCACGAGGGGGTTAAGAGGGATAAAGCTCCCCCCTCCCCCCTCCTAAAACAAAAAAACAAAAAGAATGAGAAGAAAACCTTTATTAAAGGATTGGCGTGTCTGTATGTTGCTATTTTGGAAAGAGATCTTTGCAACAATTTATTTTTAAAGAGTCCTTGTTGTAATCGTGGATTTGTTGGTGATCTGTCACTGTTAGTTTGTTCTCTTGTTAGCAAAATGTGGGTGTCACCCCAAACTCTCGTCTATTTAATAAGTTGAGTCTATAGTCGAGTCAAACATTGTTTTCGTTAACTTTTGTATGTTTATATGAAATTCCTCCAAGTACAGTTTAAACTAGCCCTACTGCGCCCCCCCCCCCCCCCCCCCCCCC
>CABFVX010004150.1:0-18386 GCA_902151425.1 Timema shepardi | reverse complement strand
A
Organism: Timema shepardi; assembly: GCA_902151425.1. Taxonomy (NCBI): domain Eukaryota; kingdom Metazoa; phylum Arthropoda; class Insecta; order Phasmatodea; family Timematidae; genus Timema; species Timema shepardi. The sequence goes on along the minus strand of CABFVX010004150.1, from coordinate 18,385 downwards.
AGCTAATCACTCCTCGAGAATCTCAACCAAACACTCATTAACAACACTTGTATAACCAACTTATAAAACACTACACAATGTGAGCTAATCACTCCTCGAGAATCTCAACCAAACACTCATTAACAACACTTGTATTACCAACTTATATAATAAATAAATATATCATAGCTCCAGCGCAACTTGGGAGGCATGAGGCAGAGTTTGGTTATGTTCATTGGAATGCAGGTTAGAACAACTATTTTACAAAAACTATTACTTATAACAATTTAAATGAAATAATTGTAATCAAAGAATGTTAATGGTTTTCTAGGGGTCCCCTGCGGCACTCTTAGTTCGTCTCTGCACGAGTTTTATTTTTACAAATATTTACTTGGAACATTAAAAAGGGCAACAAACCATATTTTAAGTTCAATGTAGTATTCTTTTAGTTAATAACACATGCACAAAATAAAACTAAATCAAAATCTTTTCATAAAATTTACTACTTGACCTTTAAAATGCAAATTCTAGTCATCTTTTGTTTCTTTAAAAGCAAACTATCTGTAAAAACAAAAAGTAACCCCAGCCAACAAAATGTATTTAGCTCAACCGAATAACAGTGGTGAGATATTTTGGCAGCCATATTGTGACCAAAGGCAAATATCTAAAAACACAATCGAATGGCATATTTGTAACCTCCATTGTTGTAGACATATGTTAGTCCCTCTTTTCTATTTGTTGCACCATAACACTTAAAAAGAAGTTTAATTTATTACCTTTTTTTACTTAAAAGTAATATTTTATTTACAGAATTTTTACCATTATCTACCATTTTATAATTTATTAATCAAGGAAGAATGTAAGATACAGATTAGTACAGTACTAACAAAAATGCTTGCCCATCCCTTACAAAATATTTGATATTCCCTAAATTGCTCGGCACAAAAGAAAGACAATGAATTATTTTTCATTTTTTTTATATATCTTAAGTATACTGCCACCATTGATGTTAGTTTGTCACCACTAAATATCCCAATATAATGGGCGAGCCCCTAGAAATGAAGTGTTTCACATACGTGATATCTGATATTAATAGAAAAACATCCTCAAGACGAGGTCTGACAAAGAGAATCCTAAGACATTACCTCAAAATATTATTATTATTATTATCACCGCGTCTTACTACCCGTTCGGGCTATACGCACTTACGCTAATGTGTAATGGTAGGGTGATTGTGAGATGAAATGGAGGACCTACAGTTTAACGTGGAATCCGAACCACGGTGGAGGCCTGGCATTCCTCACATTCACAAGATATCTTGTCAGAGGTGAAGGAAGGGTTTGGTAATCAGATAAATCTGTGCTGGGACCGAGGATTGAACCCCGGCCGCCAGCACAGAAGTCTGACACCTTACCCCTAGACCACCAGGTCACCATTACCTCAAAATAAACATTACGTTTTGTGTCAATGAATTTGTTTATTTGATGTTTTTTATGAAGTTATTTTTTATAAAACTAGTTTATTGGACCAAAATGCAATATTTATTATTGTGGTTGGTTGTCAGAATATCCGTGTACGCACCCTGTGAGAAGTACTATAGGAGTGACAAGAATGGAGCCAGTGAAGGACAGCAGGGAGAAAGCGGAGGCTGGTTGTGATGGCTGGAAACCGTACAATCTGAACTCACCCGGGGGCTGAAGGCCACCCCTCGTACACTGCCCTGGTGAAACTTGAGGAATTTGGGCTTCCCTTGTTGCTGCATCTTCCCTCGCTGCCTGGCCAAGTCTCCGGTTCGGTCCCAGGCAGGACCGAAATACAACTTCTTCTTGAATTCACCCGTCGTCTCTCTGCCTGTCCTACGTCCACTTGAAGAACAACACCGCGATGGTTGAACCCCAGGCTTACAGGAAGCAGAGGCGCGAGTGACAGAGTCTGTGTTATTTCAATGGGAACATTCCGACTGCGTGCTTCAGCTGGGACGGCAATCAAAACAAACCTAGGAAACATCATATTTCATTTAGTAAACAACTTATATATAAAGTTACTAAAACAATGTTAATATATTCATACATCAAGTCATGTCATCTGCAGTTGTGACTTTTGATAGATATCATCAATACCTATCAAATAACACAAACAATATAAGAAAATGTTATCAATATTGGCCGCAAAGTATGTTCTTCCAACCAAAATCAGGATGGATATATATATATATATATATAATCAGGAAAATAAACAAATATACAAATAATACTTTGTGGATTAAATAACCAAGCTATTATATTTGTTAATTACAATTGTAGCTGCATCTAAATATTCTTTAAATTGAAACCCACCTCGGTGGCGTAGTTGGCTATCTCGCGAGTCGTGTTGAGCTCTACCGCCGAGGACGGGGAGATCGAGGTTCGAATCTCGGTCGGGTGAACTTGGGGTGGCTTTTCCTAAATGGTATTCCACTCTCCCTCCACGCAAATGCGGGTTCACTTCCTCTAATTCAACCTTCCCCAAATCCCAATCCATTAGAGTAATTAGTGCTTAAAGCGTATAACCCGAACGGTTAGTAAGACGCGGTGCTAAATAATTTAAATTGAAAAATGAACACTGGACATGGGGATCAAACCCAGGACCTTTGGCTTAGTACGCCGATGCTCTAACCACTGAGCTATCCAGGATAATTCTTCACTCGTATTTTAAGGCAGAGTCTGTGATGGACAGCTATATGTGTGATCAATTAAGATCATGAGCCATCATATGACACAACCACTTCCGACTCAAACAGGCTTTATGATGTCAAATGTACAATTACAATTGTAAGAGTGAACATTCGAGCATCGGCGTGCTAAGCCAGAGGTCCTGGGTTCAAATCCCGTGTCCAGAGCCAAAGGTACGAGGTTTTATTCCCGTGTCCAGAGCCAAAGGTCCAAGGTTTTATTCCCGTGTCCAGAGCCAAAGGTCCAAGGTTTTATTCTTGTGTCCATAGCCAAAGGTCCAAGGTTTTATTCCCGTGTCCAGAGCCAAAGGTCCAAGGTTTTATTCCCGTGATCAGAGCCAAAGGTCCAAGGTTCTATTCCCGTGTTCAGGTATCATTTCTCAATTTAAAGAGTAAATTAATACATCTCTTTAGAGTTTAGTCTATTTATTACTTTTTATCAATCATCAATCCTTTGGGTTTTGCCCTGGGCTGTAGACACGTTGTGGGGCAAACAGGGCTAGACTATGTCTTTTGATGTATAATTAAATGGCCGCACATTCTAGTAAGCTCAACATTAAACTACTGATAACATATAACAACATTAAAACAAGTCTTGCGACATATTGGTTTACACAAGATAATTACCAAAATATCTTTTAATCAGGGCCCGCTTTATTAAATGGATAATTTACATTGAAACTTATTTTATGGAGATAACATTTCATGGCTGGACTAATAATGTGTGTTATTAAATCCAAATGGTCAGTAAATGGTAACACTCATGTCAAGACTAATAATGTGTGTTATTATATCCAAATGGTCAGTAAATGATAACACCCATGTCAAGTTGTTTTATGGAGATTAACATTTCATGTCAAGACTAATAATGTGTGTTATTAAATCCAAATGGTCAGTAAATGGTAACTCTCATGTCAAGACTAATAATGTGTGTTATTAAATCCAAATGGTCAGTAAATGGTAACTCTCATGTCAAGACTAATAATGTGTGTTATTAAATCCAAATGGTCAGTAAATGGTAACTCTCATGTCAAGACTAATAATGTGTGTTATTAAATCCAAATGGTCAGTAAATGGTAACTCTCATGTCAAGACTAATAATGTGTGTTATTAAATCCAAATGGTCAGTAAATGGTAACTCTCATGTCAAGACTAATAATGTGTGTTATTAAATCCAAATGGTCAGTAAATGGTAACTCTCATGTCAAGACTAATAATGTGTGTTATTAAATCCAAATGGTCAGTAAATGGTAACTCTCATGTCAAGACTAATAATGTGTGTTATTAAATCCAAATGGTCAGTAAATGGTAACTCTCATGTCAAGACTAATAATGTGTGTTATTAAATCCAAATGGTCAGTAAATGGTAACTCTCATGTCAAGACTAATAATGTGTGTTATTAAATCCAAATGGTCAGTAAATGGTAACTCTCATGTCAAGACTAATAATGTGTGTTATTAAATCCAAATGGTCAGTAAATGGTAACTCTCATGTCAAGACTAATAATGTGTGTTATTAAATCCAAATGGTCAGTAAATGGTAACTCTCATGTCAAGACTAATAATGTGTGTTATTAAATCCAAATGGTCAGTAAATGGTAACTCTCATGTCAAGACTAATAATGTGTGTTATTAAATCCAAATGGTCAGTAAATGGTAACTCTCATGTCAAGACTAATAATGTGTGTTATTAAATCCAAATGGTCAGTAAATGGTAACTCTCATGTCAAGACTAATAATGTGTGTTATTAAATCCAAATGGTCAGTAAATGGTAACTCTCATGTCAAGACTAATAATGTGTGTTATTAAATCCAAATGGTCAGTAAATGGTAACTCTCATGTCAAGACTAATAATGTGTGTTATTAAATCCAAATGGTCAGTAAATGGTAACTCTCATGTCAAGACTAATAATGTGTGTTATTAAATCCAAATGGTCAGTAAATGGTAACTCTCATGTCAAGACTAATAATGTGTGTTATTAAATCCAAATGGTCAGTAAATGGTAACTCTCATGTCAAGACTAATAATGTGTGTTATTAAATCCAAATGGTCAGTAAATGGTAACACTCATGTCAAGACTAATAATGTGTGTTATTAAATCCAAATGGTGAGTAAATGGTAACACTCATGTCAAGACTAATAATGTGTGTTATTATATCCAAATGGTGAGTAAATGGTAACACTCATGTCAAGTTGTTTTATGCACCGCATCTTACCACTGTTCGGGTTATACACCTCAATTCTAATTACCGTACTCTGTGTTATGAAGGTTGAATTGAGAGGAAATGTATCCGTATTTGTGTGGAGGGAAAGTGTAAAACACCGTTAGTACACCCAACTGGGATTGAATTCTGATTTCCCGTCAATGGCAGTATAGTCTATTGCAAGAATGCCTCCCAAGGGTCTACAAACTTTTCTGTATACGGAGCCACAGAATATTTTACACATTTTTGTAGGCTATTGTAAAAAAAATTAGTTCTATAAATGAATGAATAACTTTTATTTTAATCTTTTTGAGTAAATCAGCATGATATTACTCATAACGAAAGAGAACTGTAGCAATTGCAGAGAATGGCAGCAGAGTATACATAATTTCAAGAAATAAAAACTCATATTTACTCTGGGATAGCAATGGGAGATTTCAATCGCAGCTAACAAAACACAGAGTTTTGCACAAGATCAATGGAAATGATGCAACTGTTATTTAATCTCAAAATATTGGTTTTGAGGTTTTAAGTTTAAAGGTTGAGGTGCCAATTTATAGAACGGACCTTAAATGCTCATCAGATAAATTGGCTCGATAGTTGGACTTGACATGTATCGTTCTTGAAAATGTGTGTTCATGCAGGTATATTATACCAAAAACAGAGACCGACAGAGAGAGAGAGAGAGAGAGAGAGAGAGACAGAGACAGACACACACACAGAGACAGACAGACAGAGAGACACAGAGAGACACAGACACACACAGACACAAAGACAGACAGACAGACAGAGAGACACAGAGAGACAGACAGAGACAGACAGACAGACAGAGACACACACAGAGACAGACAGACAGAGAGAGAGACAGAGAGACACAGACACAGACACAGAGACAGACAGACCGACAGACAGACCAGACCGACCGAGTGAGACTGACTTACTTCAAATTCTAAAACTGCTCAGTCTGCAGAGATTTATAAAATTGGATCATATTTACTTCTTTATAATTTATACCCCTATTCTTGACTATTGGTCATCAATTAGAGACGAGGATGGCTACATTTACAAGGAACATAAAAAATAAACTAGATTAAAGCAGAGTTTGGTGTATTTGGACTGAAGATGATAAACAAAAGAGCACAAGCTCTACTACTCCTCTTCCAGAATATAACACACTGACTTACACAACGGAACAAGCAAAGTCTATATGAGGGTGTGAATTGAGTCGATTCCCCACATGGCCGAAAAGTTTATCATTAGTCAAATGTGGGTTTACCCTTTCATAGTGATAAATTAACGGCCAGGGATTGGATGTTGTGCCTGTCCTAGTCTTAAGTTAGATTATAAAGTATATGAAGCTACGACAGGTCTAGCAAACAGATAGTGGAGAGTATTATAGCGTGACTAAGAGTGACCCAGGTCACAGGCTGGAGACAATAATGGTGATGTTAATAAAGTAATAGTTTCCTTTATTGGGACATTGGTAGGCCTTTATAGATTAGAAAGAATCTTCATTGCCGGCATTCATTTTTTGGATAAGGACGACTCCACAAATTGTGCTCGATTCTCTAAATAAATATAGTGTGGCTATGACTCGGTGTTAGCGTTTGTAAGTGATGGGGCTTAATATATGGCAGAATGTATCTCATTGGGTGGGCCAAGAGCTGCCCATTCAGGGTCTTGTTGGGAATCTATGGCCAAAAGAGTTGGTTGAACTTCATGGTGCTGTGAGTAAAATTAGATCAGCATTCATTTACACTCATAAGAGGAAGTGTTTGTACACACAGTTCCTGATTGTGAAAAGATTATAAACAGTTTCCTCTTCCTGTGACGGAACAGATGGATCGACTCTGTTTCTATGCTGCAGAGTACTTAAATGACTTCTTCAAATCAGAGGAAATGAAAGAAATTAATAATGAAGGAATAGAACATTTTTAACTATTTCTAAAACGGAGCTCATTAAAGTTAAAATTCAGTCTGTTTTTGTATAAGAACATGCCAAAGAAATGATTTATAAGACAACATATCCTACTTGTCAAACACTATACAAACCTTGTACAGTTGAAGGAAGGTATTCTAGTGGCTTCTAGTGGTGTTTTAATGACAAAACAAGGTTAGTTCTTGATACTATTGAACATTTAGAGGGATCTCTGTATCCTACTTGTCAAACACTATACAAACCTTGTACAGTTGAAGGAAGGTATTCTAGTGGCTTCTAATGGTGTTTTAATGACAAAACAAGGCTAGTTCTTGATACTATTGAACATTTAGAGGGATCTCTGTATCCTACTTGTCAAACACTATACAAACCTTGTACAGTTGAAGGAAGGTATTCTAGTGGCTTCTAATGGTGTTTTAATGACAAAACAAGGCTAGTTCTTGATACTATTGAACATTTAGAGGGATCTCTGTATCCTACTTGTCAAACACTATACAAACCTTGTACAGTTGAAGGAAGGTATTCTAGTGGCTTCTAATGGTGTTTTAATGACAAAACAAGGTTAGTTCTTGATACTATTGAACATTTAGAGGGATCTCTGTATCCTACTTGTCAAACACTATACAAACCTTGTACAGTTGAAGGAAGGTATTCTAGTGGCTTCTAATGGTGTTTTAATGACAAAACAAGGTTAGTTCTTGATACTATTGAACATTTAGAGGGATCTCTGTATCCTACTTGTCAAACACTATACAAACCTTGTACAGTTGAAGGAAGGTATTCTAGTGGCTTCTAATGGTGTTTTAATGACAAAACAAGGTTAGTTCTTGATACTATTGAACATTTAGAGGGATCTCTGTATCCTACTTGTCAAACACTATACAAACCTTGTACAGTTGAAGGAAGGTATTCTAGTGGCTTCTAATGGTGTTTTAATGACAAAACAAGGTTAGTTCTTGATACTATTGAACATTTAGAGGGATCTCTGTATCCTACTTGTCAAACACTATACAAACCTTGTACAGTTGAAGGAAGGTATTCTAGTGGCTTCTAATGGTGTTTTAATGACAAAACAAGGTTAGTTCTTGATACTATTGAACATTTAGAGGGATCTCTGTATCCTACTTGTCAAACACTATACAAACCTTGTACAGTTGAAGGAAGGTATTCTAGTGGCTTCTAATGGTGTTTTAATGACAAAACAAGGTTAGTTCTTGATACTATTGAACATTTAGAGGGATCTCTGTATCCTACTTGTCAAACACTATACAAACCTTGTACAGTTGAAGGAAGGTATTCTAGTGGCTTCTAATGGTGTTTTAATGACAAAACAAGGTTAGTTCTTGATACTATTGAACATTTAGAGGGATCTCTGTATCCTACTTGTCAAACACTATACAAACCTTGTACAGTTGAAGGAAGGTATTCTAGTGGCTTCTAATGGTGTTTTAATGACAAAACAAGGTTAGTTCTTGATACTATTGAACATTTAGAGGGATCTCTGTATCCTACTTGTCAAACACTATACAAACCTTGTACAGTTGAAGGAAGGTATTCTAGTGGCTTCTAATGGTGTTTTAATGACAAAACAAGGTTAGTTCTTGATACTATTGAACATTTAGAGGGATCTCTGTATCCTACTTGTCAAACACTATACAAACCTTGTACAGTTGAAGGAAGGTATTCTAGTGGCTTCTAATGGTGTTTTAATGACAAAACAAGGCTAGTTCTTGATACTATTGAACATTTAGAGGGATCTCTGTATCCTACTTGTCAAACACTATACAAACCTTGTACAGTTGAAGGAAGGTATTCTAGTGGCTTCTAATGGTGTTTTAATGACAAAACAAGGCTAGTTCTTGATACTATTGAACATTTAGAGGGATCTCTGTATCCTACTTGTCAAACACTATACAAACCTTGTACAGTTGAAGGAAGGTATTCTAGTGGCTTCTAATGGTGTTTTAATGACAAAACAAGGTTAGTTCTTGATACTACTTGAAATAAAGTGCTGCAGGCTCAACTGAGGCAGGCACTTCAATAGACTGCCTGCATCTTTGTCAAAAGATCAATGGACAAAGATCCAAGCAAACACATTTTTGAAGCCTTAGATAAATTGTTTATCTCACTCAATGTTGTTCTTAATAACATCGACGATAGCTTGGTGAGAAAATCTCAAGCTTTGCCCCGCATGAAAAATAATGGAATTACCTCAGAGCTGACGTTGCTCGAAGTTACACAAGATTTAAGGAAATATTAACAGAGGAGTCGCAGAGCAACAAACCTGATGTGGTTGAAATTTTACTGGCCATGAAAATATATCTTAATAAAAAGGAAAATGTGTTTCAAGCTGATTAATTTTGAAAGGTAACTTAAGTTATTTAGAACACATTTACTTGTATTCCTAATTTTCTTTTTAATCGTGGATTATATGCCTAAAACAAATCTGGAATATGTAAGGTGATGTAATTTAATATTTACTCTCAAAGGATATTTATGAGGGAAATGTTAGACCTAAGCACAAAATATATTTTATAATACTAACTATATAAAAATAATGTATATCTGAACAATTTTATTACCACATTTCAGAGTTTTTATTACCACTTTTCACCATCTATTTCAACACTTTGGCTCACCTTTATTTACCAGTAAGTTCAGGTATCTATAAATAACAAACACGAGAGTAGTCAAAGGATAAGTATTTAAAAAGTGGTAACAGAAATCAAATAATAAAACAGAAAAATGTAAATTAAGTATTTGAGGCAGAGTAAATTATTTGTAAGGGAGTTCCTTAAATAACTCTCCGAGTTACTTTTCTTTTGTGATGGAAGTCGAATTTGACAAATCTGGAGTTAGCGCTGTGTATACAGCGGCCTATGGGGAGGACTCATCCTGTAAGAGTTATCGAGAAAAAATGATTTAGGATTGCGAGAGGCGCGAGAAGAGACAAGAATACCTTCGTGATCGAGGGCAAATCTACAAGAAATTATGCTAGTGAAAATATTTAAAACAAAAAGGGCGTCACAATAAAATCCAAGTTAGTAGAGAGTAGGATTGAGAAATCTAGGATTGAATTTATAAGTTGGTTTTTGAGTTAAATGCTTTTGAACCATTTGTTTGTCAAGGAGTTTTTTAATTTTAGGTTCACGAACAACATGTCTGTTTTGTAGATTAATACTTAGTTTGTGTTCAATATGAAGAGAATGACTGTTTCAAATGTGCAGTTGGATTGTAATATAACATCATCTCAAATACAATTAATAGTCTAATGAGGATTGAATATTCAAAAATAACATTTTCCAATGTTGTAGTAACTGTCCAATGCTAAATTAATCTCAGACTTAAGTTCTTTTATCATAAATTTTAATATTTTTATTTTGTTAACAAGGGTAATTTTACCTAATTATTATGTCTTTGTATGTTATTGTATATTATTCTTGATTTTGTGACTACTGTTATTAACAGTTTAAACTCAATAAGACAGAATTAGAATTATTTATTTAGCTATTGATTAATTCCTCAAGATATGATATAATATAGAGTATGATAACCAAGGTAATAAGATATATGTGTAAGTAGTAAACAAAGTGTAATAATGGCCATCGAATAGTGTTGAAATAAGGGGGTTGTTAAGATAGAGAGAGACTCCGCAGAGAGAAGAGGGAAAGTGGCCAGAATTTGAACCCATATCTTGCCAATGATGAACAAGTACAATGCGATATGCTTTCCAGCCATATCAGGAAACAAACTCAGGACTCCTAAATAACTAGGCAGACACACAACCAACAGATCTGGGATGTAACACTTTGATAAAAACTAGATCATTTTATCAAAAACTAAAATAATATGACTGTAAAATTTGTATTTAGTTGATACAATCAAAAGTTTTGAACTTATTAATTTATCTTTAAGAAACGAAATAAAATAGCTCTTTCCCCTACCAGTGTCTCCACGGTCTAAGGCATCGGTCGTAATTAGCACATCAAAGGTATTGTGCTTATACTTTTTTTTCTTAACGCTCCCACCTTTTTTTTTGCACGAATATTTCTTAAATATATTCCTTAAAATCTTTCTAGAAAAAGGTTTGTAATAAATAATTTAGACAGTGTATTTTAATACTAACCTTTTTAAATGTTTATGACATTATTGATTATGAGCAATCAACGTTGTTATAAAGTAATTGAAATATTTGCGAGTTTTAAGAATAAAATACTGGAGTGTACTGACAATGTTGTTTACTTACATGACCGAGAGGAGAATCCCACAAGATCGACCGGTCAGTCGAAACTACCTAGTTACCGAGTCTGGTCTGGTCTAAGGTGTCGCTCCTGCATTAAACCGGACTGCTGATGGCAGGAGGATCAGGGTTTGAACCCTGGTCCAGTGTAATGAGGGTGTTTTTCCACTCTCTCTCCACACAAATGTGGGTACTTTCTCAGAATTCAATCTCAATCGTGCCTCACACATACGTGTAATGAGTAACATAAGCTTTTAGCTTGGATGGCTCAGTGCTAAGATATCAGATCTCCACATAAGAGCCAACAGTAAGTGAAAGGTTCTTTATTCCCTCACACAGCTCCAAAATGTAGTTCACAGACGATAGTTTAGTTACCATCTTGAGGTCAGAGGTAGCCCCTCACACCGGCAACACAAACCCAGATTACGACTATTGTAGGATGTTATGGTAAAAAATACAAACTTTCTTGCAGTTTTCACTGAAATTATGTTATTTTTTACCACAACATCTTGCTACCTGTTCAGGTTATACTAATTACGCTCATAAGGAAAGTTTCATTTAGAGGAGATGTACTAATATTTGAAAAACCACCCTTAGTACACCTGAGGGGCGCTAGAACCTTGACCCCACCCCCCTGCCACACGACAGTCTAGTCTACCACGAGAGTGACGTCTTAGATCAAGCAGCCACCGAAGAAGTTTCCAGAAATGATGTTCCCTACTGTGTTATCAGTATTACCTGATAGGTGCTGTTATCATCTATAAAAGGTGACATGAACACTATAAGATGACATGATGAATTCATCACAGCTGGCAGAGTTAGACCCGTAGTATCATGTGTGTTTGCATACGAGGATTAAAGATATGTGATTCAATGTTGACATGAATAATAATAGTGAATGTACTTCATAAGCACAAAATGTGAGCAAGAAATTCAATCAAGGGCTTGTATACGAGTGATGATAATAATATCTCTCACACAAAGCTTACCATTTTTACTTCTAACCTTCACAATAGCAAACTCTTAATATAAATATTTGACAACGTTTAGAAGCAAGGATAATGCCCACCATTAAACAACAAAAGCAGAATGAATTGCCATATGTGAGAGCTATCGTGGTACTAGAGATATTATTATTATTATTATTAGCACCGCGTCTTACTACCTGTTCGGGTTGTACGCACTTACGCTAATGTGCAATGGTAGAGTGATTGTGAGATGAAATGGAGGACCTACAGTTTAACATGGAATCCGAACCACGGTGGAGGCCTGGCATTCCCCACATTCACAAGATGTCTTGTCAGAGGTGAAGGAAGGGTTTGGTAATCAGATAAATCTATGCCGGGACCGAGGATTGAACCCCGGCCGCCAGCACAGAAGTCTGACACCTTACCCCTGGACTGCCAGGTCACCCCTACTAGAGATATTGAATTAAAAGTTGTAACTTATTTTCTTCAAAAGAGAAAGAAATGTTAATTGTTTGGGACATGATATACTAAAAACTAAAGTTGTTATTCATGTGTGTTTTTTATTTTCAGGCCGGTAAATAGTCATATTTTATTGTTACATATCATACATACGAGTCATTATTGACAGCCTCCCACTGAAGACTATGAAATAGCTGCTGTTAATGACTTGTGGCAAATATCAGTTTGGTTAGCGTCATTTAGTGGTATTTTAGCTCGAATTAGGCCCATACAACTGCATCAGTTGAACATTTATTTTTATTTCATTTTTATTTTGCACTATAAGTCTATTAATGCTTACTTTTAATTAGTGATTTTCAAATTTAAATAGGAAAGTATTTAATTTTAGTTAGATTAGGCCATATTTTTTTATGTGTAGACAAAGTTGGTTTTTATTTAGAAGCTAAATGTAACATGAGTCAAGAATTAGAAAATAAATTAATTAATTTGAGTGGATTTGTTTTTATTTTAGAATCTTTCAAAATAATCTTTGTTTGTCATCCAAAAAAAGTGTGTCTTAGATTAAATAAGTGAACAAAGTTTTGATAATTTTATTTCACTCAACATTGCTAATCTCTTTCATCATAACAGGGTGGCTAAAAAACATAGTTTACAAATTTCCCTGACTTTTCCAGGTTTTACAGGTAACATTTTTCAATTTTCCCTGACTACTTTTTTCCAGTATTAATGGTGGAGGATGACTTGTTTTATTTATTATTGATCACATATTAAAAAAGTTTGTATCTACTAAACATAAACAGTTTTATTAGTTATTTAAAAAATTAAAATATTATTTTATTTAGGTAGGCCTATTATTAACTTTTGTTTTAGTGTTTAGTTGCAAAATTAATGGGATATTTTATCCCCTGATTTTTCCTTATTTTTAGCTAAATTCCCTGACATTTCCCTGTTTTCCACATCATTCAAAAATTCTCTGACTTTTCCAGGTTTTCCCTGTCTGTAGCCACCATGAACATGAGTCACAAAACTATAAAAATTCCCCCATTAATGTACAATTATTTATTTCAATTTGTTTTGCTAGGTAATTAATAATACATTTAGTTACATCATCATTTTTCCAAATGTGTGACCCCTTCTCTCACTGTAACAGACAATTTGTAACCCTAGACCCTAGATTTAACCCCGGACTCCCAGCACATAAGTCCGACACCTTACCTCTAGACCACCAGGTCACCCTTGTCAAGTTCATAATTGCCAAGTAAAATCCAATGAATTTCCTCTAAAAGTTATATTTTTTAATATTTTTTCAGTAGAACTTTATTTTGTCCATTGTATCACAATGGCCCTGAATGGCCCTAATAATTCAAAATAAAATTAAGCTAAAGAAAGAAGAGCATATAATCCAATTACAATACAATAATAAGTTTGAGTCAATAAGAACAATGAATCTAAAAAAATGTTCCTGTATAGCCAACTTATTAATTTGAATTCTGGTTCTAAGCTAATTTAGTTTAGGGTTCCTGTTCCTTTGACCAACAGTTCTGGTTCGACTCCCATCTTAGCTACTTCACCAAGTTTGATATAAATTAGTTTTCAAACATGTCGAAAGCTCAGGCCTATGTGAATTGATATTCAGGCAAGACAACCTGGTGAGTGTTGGTCCACTTATCTGAGGGGTACATATGTTGCTCGACTCCACAGTGTCAGCCCACATTCGAGCCATACCGACCGAGCAAGGATAGTCTCAACGCAACAAATACTCCGGCCGTTAATCTCAGTTTTATAGACCCGAGACACTAATTATTCAGTCAAGTAGCTCCTTTGGCCGTAGACTATACCGGACCGGACCGGACCGGACCGGACCAGACCAGACCAGACCAGACCAGACCACCAATGATTGGGAGATCGAGGCTCAAATCTTGGTCGGGTGTAATGAGGTTGGTTTTCCACTCTCCCTCCATACAAATGTGGGTACCTCCTTCAATCCTAAAGTCATTAGAGTAGGTAGCACATAATAGTATAGCCCGGACGAGTAGCGAGACGCGGTGATAAAACAATAGCTCCTCATTTGTCTTGTCGAGGCTGAGCTGACCTGGTTCCAGAACCAGTGGTTCACAGAGAACCTGGGAGGACCGGGTATTGAAGCCAGGACCTCTGACCACAGAGGCTGTCACTAGTAAACACTGTACAGCTATTCTCCCATCTGTTCTAGTGTTGGGTGTATGCTGTTATTTAAATAATGTATTCTATTGTGATGAAGGGCTACCATAATTTAGGAAATGTAATCCAGGACACAAACATTAAAATTAATTCAATATTTTTATAGCATTTCATCTCGAATTTAAGCTAATACTTTTTTTAGCACCACATCTTATTTCTCGTTTGGGTGATAATATCTAATAGTATGTACTAATTACTCTAACTACTCTTGTTGTTAGAAAGTTGTACACTAACGCGACAGACAAAAGTTGGGTTGCAAGACGAGATAGGGTAAAATAAAATCATGAAACAAGGAACTGAATCAACAAACCACTCAAAATATTTAAAAGTTGATTGTGTGCATTGTGTGTATTGTGAATGAGTGAATAAAGAAAGAAATGAAATAACTAAAATAAAGGTAACAAACTTCAGACACTTATGGAGAATTATTTATCACTAAACACGTTAGCACCGGTAAGTCGGGTAAGCACTCATTAATATCAGTACAGAGCACTTACACAATAGAAAGGCTCCTAGGTTACCAATGCTCGTTAATGAAATTACTCACTAAGATCACAAAAATTACCCAAAAATACCTCCCAACCATTAAAAAATTATCCGCTAGAGTAAGGTTTAAATTTTTGTACAAGCCATAATTTAATAATTTATTCTTCAACTTTAAAACCATTCATTTAAAAATCTCAGACTTTATTCAATCCTGGAACCAGCCCTGGACAGAATCACAAATCCAGTAGTGTCCAGGTCAATTCCAGGCGGTTGGTAACCCAAATTGTGATGACAGAGAAATAGTCTCATTGCTACCAACAAGTAACATTACCTCATTTTAACAAAACATTAGGTCATTAATTGTGTAAACAAGGGTAGGCCTATTTAATTTAGTATTATTGCAACAGCACAGTCATATTAGGAAAGCTTAGCCTTCTTTGTTATATCATTATTAGCACCGCGTCTTACTACTCGTTCGGGTTATACGCACTTACGCTAATGTATAATGGTAGGGTGATTCTGAGATGAAATGGAGGACCTACAGTTTAACGTGGAATCCGAACCACGGTGGAGGCCTGGCATTCCCCACATTCACAAGATGTCTTGTCAGAGGTGAAGGAAGGGTTTGGTAATCAGATAAATCTGTGCCGGGACCGAGGATTGAACCCCGGACCCCCAGCACAGAAGCACCTTACCCCTACCCTATACCGCCAGGTCACTTGCTATGTTATAATTAACCTACGTGAATAAAGCTAAGTAGGCTATTTAAATAAATTAAGTTATCAAAGAGAAGGTAGAAGCTATATGTCTCGTGAGTGTTACAAGTGATAAGAAAATGGAAAGTGTCCAATAGAATCATTTAGCTGCAGTGAAAAAGTGTTTAAGTCTAAGCTTGAATAGCAAAAATAAACTTAATTTGTTTAAAAGGCAGTGCCACAGCTACTATATTTTGAACGTACAACATAATTATTATGTGTTTGCTCCAATATGGCAGTGTAGGCCTGGTTGATATAGATTACAGACATACACACTATCAACTCGCTCCTCAGCTGATTCAATATCGCCAGACATAGCCCGACGTAAACAACAAACTCAAGGAAGGATTATAAGACCTTCATATAAATCAATAACTATTTTGAGGAATCGTGTTAAATAAAATAACTAGAGTTAGTTCTTAATGTATTGAATTGTTTAAATGGTTATAATTATCTTTGCTATGATTGATGATGAAGCTTGTATTTCTTGAACATCCTCCATTAGAGAAACATTAAAGAATCGTACCTTACTTTACCACTTCCCTCTCTTGAAAGCTTGTAGGATCATTTCTTTGGTGTACAATTTTAACAATAATCATTTGACAAAATAACTTTAACACAAATCCTCCCAATAAAGTACAAACAACAGGTGTAGCCCTTACATCAATACATTGAACCTATACAAACTCATGAGAGTCGACACCTTTTAAAATGTCTCGAACCCAAAAGCCTTGAAATCAGATGACAGCCCAACTTGTGGATAGTTAATGTTTCCGCCACAGATGTCGCACAAAGAATGTTGTCATGACAACAAATTTGTTGACATCAACTATCAGCTGTTTTTTGTTGATTTTTGTTAATATTAAATAAATTGCTAGTCTATTTGGTTTATATAGAAATACTAATTTTGTGCCATCTTCTGTAAGTTTGTTATTGACTATTATACATTAATTTATAATCCAACAGGGAATTTGCGTTTAATATGCAAACAATTTATTTTTCTATATTTCTACAAAAAATAACACTAGGCCTTACGAGGTTATAAATTACATTTGACACATAAAAGGAAAGCTGTTAAGGAGAATCGTGCACGTTATAAATAGGTCATCAGCCAAATTGAGTTTCAAATGAGTAACATGATAAAAAAATTACCCCTTACAAGAAAAACCTTCCCCTCCTCAGAGACTGAAATAGATCTGTTTTGGCTCTCGTGAATTCACTTGGGAGTTGGGAGTTTGGAGTTAAGACACTCAAAAACTGCCACGCAATAAAATAAAAAATATACTCACACTTCAGTCATTTTAACACACTAAATAAGCAAAAAATGTTTATCTTGTGTGATGCAGAAAACGCCTGTTACAAAGTTGGGTATGGAAAAAGAGAGAAATGAATCGTTGAGACAAGAATAGCACAAATAACATTCACCTTTGACCCTACAGGACACAAGTTGAACTAAACAGATGAGAGGCACGTGTTACAATCCCAGCTGGGGACACTTGGCGTGTGTTTTCACTTATTGGTTTGAAAGATATTAATATAAAGTTTACTAATTTAGATTATATTGATAAGTCATACTTTACTCGACCCACCAGATGGGTTCATAAATTAGAATATAGCAAAGTATTTATTTGTAAAGTTAATGTTCACAAGTTTCTGTGGGATATAAATATACTAGAGTAAAAACTGATTAACATGCATGCTACCTGTATCAATGAGGTTTCTTGTCTGGTTTCATGGTGACGGAAAGGCTTGGTCTCGAATCCCAGCTGGGTGTTCTGAGGGTCATTTCACTAAATGGTATCTCTCTCTCTACACATTTTCAGGTAAATATCCACACAATTTTAACTTCCTCATTCCAACCACAATAGAGCAATTATAAAATGTGGATAACCTGAACTAGTAGAAGATGGGGTTTTCAAAATAAATTTGTTCATGGTCTTTAAATCAGGAATCCTCAACCTTTCTAGGTCCGTGGCCCCCTTGTGAAGGGGATTAGAATCTCATGGCACCCTTGTGAAGGGGATTAGAATCCTGTGGCACCTTTGTGAAGGGGATTAGAATCTCGTGGCACCCTTGTGAAGGGGATTAGAATCTCATGTCACCCTTGTGAAGGGGATTAGAATATCATGGCACCCTTGTGAAGGGGATTAGAATCTCATGGCACCCCTGTGAAGGGGATTAGAATCCTGTGGCACCCTTGTGAGAATTTTTGTAAGCATTTTGTTTTTCACATTTTTTAATCCAAAGTAGACCTAGAATATATATCAGAGCATCATGCTAAGCAATTAACAGTGTTTTAATTTTGAAACAAGCGTATTTTAAATAAAACTCCCATACTGAGGTACAGTCAACTCTCGATTCTACGACCTTTCACGGTTCCCTGGAAAAGGGTCGTTATTTCGAAGGGGTCGTTATTGGAATTT